>QAXH01000073.1:0-20930 GCA_004335635.1 Chloromonas sp. AAM2 | reverse complement strand
AAATAAGCATGATTTCATCACCCAAGCAGATGGACTTCCTGGTTCAGTGTAGAGACCAGCAATGGGAGCACCTGATGTGTAAGGTGCTTGCTAGGTACATGTAATGGAAGCACGATCCGCTACATTACATTCCATGCTCACCCGCTGTTGCTGCATGTGCAGTGGGTGAGGCCGCTGCGCCCTCGGCCTCCAGCATGTACATCATGCCCCTCACCGCCGGATCGCCAGCGGGAGCAAACAGCTCAACCTGCGGACAAGGTGAAGCATCATCGCTTGTTTGCGTGCCCCAGAACATTTCATGTCGTGTCATGTCATGTCGCGGTTGAGCAGCCTGAGTTAATTCTGCAGCATGCAAAATCATGATCATGACAGTGTGCAGCACCTTTGCTTGATTGCATGCTCGCAGTCAGACCATTACGACTTTTGCAATTTGATTGCGTGTTTGGCCAGCATTCTGAACTTGTGCTGCCAGCAAGTGTGGCTATGTCAAGGCCAGCAGCGCACCACAGGACTGGTGACAATCGCGCTACGTCAGCAGGGCTGGCCAGCCTTCTGCGCTAACAGCAAGCAGTCAACGTCTCGGAGCAGCGTGACATTTGCTGAGAGTTCTGTGCTGCACACCTGTTTAGGCGTGTATGGCCACGGTGCGAAGGACAGTGCCTGAATGGGCCTACGGCTTGCCGTGAGCAGGGGTGCCTGCGCCTTCAGGGTCATGTCCTCAGGGCCCAGCGGCAGGTCCAGTTTGAGGGTGGCTGGCTCACGCGGGTCGGCGTGCTTGCGAGTGATGGTCACCTGCACAGCACACCAACAAGGAATGTAACGGAAGATTGGGTCATCATTTCAATGCGCCATTTGGATGCATGCCCAAAGCATCGCTTCAGGTAAGGTCAAATATGTTCTGGGACATTTGTGCAAAAGACCCAACAGACCCAGCAACTTGTCAAAAGCGTCAGTAAGTGGAGTTGCCTCTGCGGACTGGTCCAAGCGAACACACCACCTCACCTCCCGTTCCTGACTGGGCAGTGGCTTGCCCGTCTTGAGCATGGGCACAACAAACTCAGGCATACCCGCTCCAGTGTCCACGTGTCCGCAGCACCTAACAGGACCGTAGGTCGGTGCCGCAGCGGCCGGAGCGGGCGGCGGGGTGGTGGGGCCACGGCGGGCGGGCCGGCCATGCATGTTGCGTGCGGCTACGGCCTCCTCATACCGCTTGATGGCGTGGGTGAAGGCGCGCTCAACCTGCGGTCACCAACGTTAGCATCACATCAGACAAGGTGCCGGTGACAACGAACTTAGCTTGTTCTCCCTCCACTTGCCCATCCCTGGCCCACACTCTTTCAATCCCCATCCACACAACCCCTCCCTACAACCAACGCTTGCCTGATCAGGAGACGCCTCGTCATATGTGAGCTCATCATCTTCGCTGTCCTCCTCCGTATAGTCGCTGTCATGGCCCCCGCCGCCCTCCGCATGCACCTTCCCGCAGCTCCTGCACACCCGCCCACTCGCCGCGCCCTCCTCCCCCTCCCCCTCCCCCTCTCCTTCCCCTGTCCCCTCCCCGTAGGCAGCCTCTGCGTCCCCTGCATTGTCAGCCTGCTGGGCGTGATGCGCGTGTTGGTGTGAGGGTGGCAACCAGGTGGTTGGGCCGCCTAGCGGGTTGGGATTGTCTCCGTTGCTGTCCACATCGGCATCGCGAGTCGGGTGGCTGATCAGCATCCGGACGAACTTGAGCCTGCGCAACACAGTCAAGGCACAGTAGCAGTCCACGAGAAACTGATGGCAGAGGGCCAGCACCTGCATCGCTGTGATGGAAGCACTTCTGGAATGACAACAAGCCCAGCGACGACTTCTCGGGTTGCTATTGTTGTCAGCAGCAACCAGAAACTCCATTGGGCCTGGATCACCTACTCTGCCTGGCTCCGCCCAATTCCAAGCATGTCATGCAGGGCACGTCAGCGCTGGCATGGTGTGACCTCAGGCTGCAACAACCTCCAATGTGAACTGTTCCAGATTCACCACCAATCCGCCAACTCATTCCCTGGCCAGACTCTTGTCAGCTGTCCATCACGCACCACAGTGGCCGTACAGATTAAGCACGCTCATTGACTATCTGTCATGGGCCCCGTTGGCCACCGGGTGCTCATCTGACAGATGCCGTATGGCTGAGCGCACCTCAGCAGCAGCAGCGAGTGTTCGTCCACAAACATGCTGGCGAAGGCCTGCAACCCCTCCAGCGCCCAGTCATCGCTGGTGCGGTTGCGCAGGTGCAGCGGGGCGCGGGCAGGGCGCAGCTTGACGCCCCTGGCCGCCCCCGGGGCCGCCCCTGGGGCTGTCCGCGCCCCACTGGGACTCAAATCCCCTCCCACCGCAGCAGCTGCCGCTGCTGCTGCTGCTGCTGCTGCTGTTACTGGTGCTGCTGGAGGGTTTGTGTCCTCCTGGGCGTAAGTGGGAGGGTTGGAGGTGCTGTGGTCGCTGGGTTCAGTGTCCAGGGAGAGTGACGCTAGGCTGGGGGTGTCTTGGAGGGAGGGGTAGCAAGTCCAGGGAACCTTGACGAAAATGAACTCTGCATGTATCTGCGTGCGGACAGGCAAAGCGAATAGTGAAGGCAACAGGGGACGAATAAACAAACAAACTAACAGCAAGAAACTTGGGAGCAAAGCAACGGAACAGCAATAAGCAACTAGATGTGCTGCCTCTGATGCCTTCAGACTACATGCAGCCTGTAAAGACTGTGTATTTCCTTATGCAGACAATCGATATAACTGTGCTTCCCACCATGATCTCCTGCACGTGGCCCAGCAGCAAGAGCGGGTCCATGAGCCGCACCTCACACGCACGCAGCGACATGAACTGCAGCCAGGCACGCGCACACAGCGCAGCACGGCTGAGATGTTGGTTGGCCTGCCACTATAGGACAGCACAAGAATGAGTCAGACACAGCCAGTCAGGCCCGCGATTTGGATGAGCGGTGTTACGTAGGTGTTACGTATGTTTGCAGCGCGTTGGTGCCGTCCGGGACGTGACAGCCTGCCGGCACCCCTTATGTGTCTGATGCATGACCAGTGTCTATGCATGTGTGCAAGTATGCCACTGGATACTGTATTCATCTTCATGCCCATTCCATGTCAGCACACAGGGCATGTGACTACTGCCAGCACCAGTTTTCCAAGGATACGTGACTCACATGCAAATTCAAGTTTGCAGGCAGGCTTGGCACTGACAGCCTGCTGCTGTATCTGTCCGCCGTGCTGTTCCACACGAGGTGCTTGCATGCTGTGGGCCACTTGTCCACCCCCTTCATGCTCTTGAAGCCGGAGGACAGCACCAGGTCGGAGAGCTGTGTCATGCCCGCCACACACCCCATGTCCCAGACCGAGCTGGCCCTGTCAAAGCGCCGCACCTGCAGACCAGGATCAGTCACATGACACAGTCAACGCACTGGAGACACCGGTGAGGGCTGAGTGGCATACGTGTATGAAGTGGCTGGCCCAGCACCCCATGCACGCAAGTCCCTTGGACCTAAATATTCAGGCATTCCGACTTTCTGGATGTCCAGAAAGGAAGAAGCTTCAAGCAGCGGTGACCACTCTTGCATGGCTGATACTGTGCAGCAATCCATCCATCAGTTCATTGCGACATTTGCACTATTGCTGTAACAATCTCCACGGCTGCGACCTGGGTGGCTGTACCTCTAGGTGTGCTAGGTTAGGAAAGTCCGTTGGCTTCCAGCGCCCGTCAAAGGGCACGTCCATCATTGTGAGCATGGAGCGGCCACTGCGGGCCACGAACTTGGGGTTGGACAGCAGGGAAACCACACTGGGGTACGTGTGCTCTGGGGGACAAGGCAGAGCAAACAGACTGAGCGCAAGTCAAGGCTTCGACCGGTGTGCACACGCACACGCATGCACCCAAAACTCTCACTGCAGCAGATGACACACAGTAGTCTGCAGGACGGCATGGAGCATGGGCACATGACCCAGCGGGCAAGCCACGCAGGCACTTAGCAGAACATGCGCAGCCATGCACAGCAACCTAGTATGGATGGGACTGAGCAGCAGGCGCTGCTGGGCGGTTGCTAGTGCCATCTACATGCCCTGATGCCATGACAATCATAACACCATGCCACCTCTCCATCCCATCCTGGCACAGCTCACAGCCTTGCATGCAACTTGATGGTTGCTGGATTTAAGATTCAGTGCCAGGATGGCATGGAGAGGTGGCATTATGATTGTCTAGATCCATCTAGATTCCGAGATATTAAAGCAGTACCAGGGTGCTCCTGAGGTGCTTGTGGAAAGGTATCAGCGTTGATAAGCGCACAAAGCGTGTGGCAGTGTTTCTCACCAGGGTCATGGAACTCCACACGCCGCAGCATGAGAGTGCAAATGAACTGGCGAATGTGCCATGGGAGGCGAGGGGGCAGGCAAATGCCTGTGTGCATGCACAACCAGCAGTCAAACGTTTGTAACCACCACCAATCGCAAAGGTTTTGAAGTGCTGAAGAGAACAACATGCCCTTGATGCAAGCTTGGTCTGCATTGGCTGCAAGATATGGGACATGGCCGGTGACGTGGTCATGGTGGTGTGGGTATGCATAGCTGTTTTTCCAGCTGCCGAACATTGCTGAGTGGTAGCCAATGGAAGATCCAAGTTGGCCGTGGTTGGTGGTGGTGGCATGCAGTGGCATAGAGAAGCTTACCAACAGGCGTTTGATCCACTGCCTCTCTCCATGCGCTGCATGTCAGCCGCAGTGCGGCAATATGAAATGCCTTGAACTGAGGACATGTACGGGTGCAAGACAATAAGGGCCAGTGGCAAAAGGAGGCAATACAGTGATATACATGCTGGTGGTTGGCATGTAAGTCTGCTGGAACCCCATGCTTGTAGTTGTGAGCAATGCATGTGCCTTTGGTGCTGCTCTTGATGCATGTGCTGTACACAGTGCGAATCTCCATGGCTGCACTGCACGCAAACTGCGCTCCATGCATGCTTCCACTGGCCATGCCAGGACTACAGACTGCACCTTCAGGTAGCTGGGATGGGCGGTCGGGCATGTGATGAGCTCATCAAAGGCTAGCACAAGCAAGCTGGTGGGCAGACTGGTCCAGTCCGGTAAATCAGTCTGATCAGGCTCCGGAGCAACTGGTGGATCCATAATTAATGGCGACTGTGATGGCAAGGGCTAGTTCCTTCGGTTGATGGCCCGGCCAAGGAGTACTACCTGGCAATCCCAAACCGAGCTCAGCGATCAAAAGCACCTCGGTAGGCGTTTTTCCCCCGCTTCTTTACGAAATTTGACCAGCGGCTTTTGCGCTTTGGAATAGCCTGATGGTTTTCAGGTCTGATACTGCACAACTGCCTGCAACTGCACTTTCAGTTCCATTAACACACTGCAGTGTTGGACCAGCAGTCTTGGAACTCGGGTTTTAGTTACATGAAAGATGGCTAGACTTCGTCTAGTCAAAGCCAACATCCAATCCGTGAAATTCAACAGTACAAGTCTTCACTGCATGAATCACGAGACCAATAAGGCGGTAGGTTCCATTGGTAAGTTCTCCTGCATTAAATTGCTAGCACAAGCCTTGTATCCAGGCTTCACCACATCAATTGTCTCGCCAAGACACGGAAGTGGATGGCAATTGACAACATCTCAGTCCAAGCGGCCAAGCCGAACAGCATTAACCAGGAGATGTCCCAACATTTGAATCTTGATGCGGCACATCATGAGCTTGTCCAGACGTGCTGCATGTGATGTGCTGCATCCAGCAGCTTGTCTCAGATTGCCTCACTCCATTTGCGCGTCATCAGCTTCCTTGGTCGCCCGCGGTCTCCTGCATCGCGTCACAACACAACGTGGACATCCACATGGCAGCCACTGAGGCAACAACTTGCGTAATGTGCGCTGTGTTGTGAATAGTGCACAAATTGGCTGCAGTCCCAGAACCAGGCCAGATCGCCTTGAGCAACTCTAGCAGCTGAATTGCCTTGGCAAAATCGCTGCAGCTTTGGACATTGTCCAGGTCCGGTAAGATCAAGCGGCGCACCTTGGTGTCTTGCCCGCTTTGAGTGCTGAGGGTGGCGGTGCGTCGTCCTCCGTCACCAGGGATGCGCTCATCTCCTCGTCATCCTCTGTCACCAGACGCCGCTTGGTGCTGCCACCACGACGGCCAACAGTGCTGGGACCTGCAGGCACAAGACCAGGCGTTGTGCTGGCTCACATCATGCATGCACAGGTCATGCTGCATATGGAAGAGGCTAGATGTATGCATCAAATCGAGTAACCATCAAACTCGAGCTCTGCTTGGTATCTTGAACCGCTGTGAGGTGATGCATACTACAAGCATGCGCCACTGCTCCTTCCTTACAATAGTGACTCACCTGCTGCTTTTGCCTTGGATGGTCCTGTCGCGGGCAGGGGCACATGGCTGGCCTGCTGCACATCAAGTGCTGACGGGGCGAGCTGCCCAGGGTGGTCGGCCTGTGACGTGTGGTCTGATGCACGGGCCCTGCGGCGGGCAGTGGCACTGGGGGTAGGCTGCGCCTCGAGCTGCCGGGCCAGCCTGTCCGCTTGCTCCCTCCTCTGCCTCTCTTCAGCATCCCTACGACATGAAAACAACCAGACACGCAACAACAGTTGGTGGCTGCCCAGCTTGGCAACGATGCATTATACTTACAAACCATCCCAGTGCGCCAGGAAGAGCGTCATAAAAGTCAAGGCCTGACTGCATTATGAGTGGGTACAGAAATCCTGTATGTGCTCGGCAGACGCAGTCCAAACCAAGCCATCAATCTGTAGATGACCTGGCCTCGGTTGTCCATCCATCGCATTCACCTGAGTCGACGGCTGATGCGTTTGCCTGTGGTCATTGGCGCATCTGCCTCCTGTGTGCTTGTGCCTTCCATCAGCCCGGTCACAACGCTACCCGAAGCGGCCGCCAACGCGCTGTCTGCCGGCCCGGCATCGATACCATGCGCAACATCAGCTGCAGCAACGCCACTCGAAGGACCAGCCACCGGCTCGTCCTGCACCTCAAAGCGAGCCCGCTTGGCAGCTTTGTTGGGGTGGGGTGTGGTTGCATGCCTGTAGCTTGTTGCAACGCCCCGAGGGTGCCCAGCGGCCGCCTGCTCTGCCGATGCGGCACTGAACCTGGCAGGTGGCGGAGGTGCGGCCATCAGCGAACCCTCGCCCGCTGCTGCACCTTCACCTTGGACCTCTGCCGCCTCCGCCACTTTTGGCACCTCCTCCTGCGTGCCCTGTGCTGGCTCCACCTCATTCTGTGGCTGTTCAACTCCATTTTCGGTCAGGTGCATCTCTGCATCCTCCTGCGATGCCTGTGCTTCTGTAGCACCCTGGTCCGTGCCGCCCAACCCTGCCTCTTCCACTGGACGCTCCACGCCCTGCTCCTGCACACCTTCAGCCGGCTGAGCCACAGCGCTGTTCTCCTGGCCCGCCGGCCCACCTGGCGCACCAATCATGGTTGTGATGGCCGTGGTTACGGGCGACAGCAGCAGGCCCAGCACACCGCCTCTTTGCCGGGTGCCAGCAGACCCAGGAGTGCGCCCACCTGCGCCTCCGCCCAAGGAGTGTCTGGCCGCCCGCTCGCGCCCCGCCTGTTGCTCTGCAGCCTTGGCTGCTCGCTGTCTCTCCAATTCCACTGCGCGCTGCTCAGACGCCTCATCAAGCTCTGTCTTGAGCTGCTGCAGCTTGTTGCGCAGCTTTTCCAGCTTGTCCTGTTGCTTGGTCTGTTCCTTGCGTTGCTTCTCAACCTCGCCTCGCTGGCTCTTGAGCTCGTCGTGTCTGGCCTCAATTTCCTCCTGCTTCTGCAGCAGCTCGTACGCCTTTCTCTCCAACTGTTCGTCCCGTTCTTTCTGAGCCGCATCGACCATGCGGATGTTGGCCTCCCGCTTGTCAGTGCCGTCCCTGATGGCCTGCATCAGCCAACAAGCCAAGCAGTGTCATAGATGACATGCGCCCCTGCAACATGAAGCTGTGCACTGAACAGATACCCCTCCCCTAAACTCTCGTTCCATCCCACCCAGATAAATCTCACCTTGACATTCAGCTCAGCGATGCGGTTCTTCTCTTCCAACTCCGCAGCGGCCTGCTGCCTGAGATCCAGGCTTCTTTCCGCCTTGTCAATCTCCTCTTCACGTGCCTCCAGTGACTTGATGACATCCCGCATCTGAAATGGAGGGTCACAGCAGAGCAAAGCGGCTCACAGAATGAACTAACATTCAAAAAGATGACAAAATAGGAGCCAACAGGCAAGAGTCTCTATCCTTGGCCTTGGGACCTACCGGCCTTGGGATCAGTTGCCATGCTTGCATGGCGTAGGACTGGTCTACTACATCCACACTCGGCCCAGAGTCACCCTTGCCCACACCTTGGCTTCTGCTGATTTGGTTGCGTTCTCCAGCACCTTCCTGGCTTCGCGCTCGAGCTTGCCTGCCTTGAGCTCGGCCTCCCGTAGCTTGGTGTTAGACTCGCTCTGCACCCTGCAGCACAAAAGAAGAAGAAGCACGGCACGGCAGGTGTCAATTGCGCAACAATATGGCTGCCAATGGAACAAACGCAAACTCTGTTGTCCGTGCAAACCCACCCAAGGAATCGAAAAAGCGAATCCAAAGCAGGCTGGCACCGGATAATCAGTCACTGAGTGAACACACCAATGCAGACGCATGAGCAACAGGACGTGTTCCCCATCTCGCTTACTTTGCCGCCTTAGCCTGTGCCTCCTCCAGCTGCCCCTGTGCCTGCCTGGCCGCTGCCTGCACCGCCTTGGCGTCCAGCTCTGCCGCCTTGATGGCCTCCTCCTTGGCCCTGATGGCCTGCTCACGCTTCTCCAACTCGCCAACCTGGGACTGAAGGTGCTGCGGATGTGGCAGGCACCAGCATGGAGAACATCAGCTACAGTGCAATAGCTAGATGTGCTTCCTGGCCGTCATTCTGCTTGGACTAGCACCAGCGCCTGATCAAGTTGTAGTCAGCCAGTTCTCTGAGCCTTCCAAATCAACAACAAAGCCCTGACTCACCTGCATTTGGGCCTCCAGACTCTGAGCCTCCTGCAGCCGCTTTGCCAACCCTGCATCGCGTGCTGCCACCTCTTCCTGGAACTTCTGCTGAGACGCCTCAAATGCCGACTGGGCTTTCGCCAACTGCGACCAGCAAGGGACAGATGTGGCAATAGTGAGAAAACGCAGAAGACAGAGATAGAAAGAGTGACTTTGCACAATGGAAGGTACACTAGATTGAGGTGCAGCTGTATGTGTCCAACTGCACTTGCGCAACAACGACCCTTTGCCTCACCTGTGCTTCCTTCTTCTCCACTGCCTTCTTGTCTGATGTAGCCTGCTTGAACGTGTCCTTGGCTGCCTTCTCTTTGTCGGCTATGGCGGCCTCCCTAGCGGCCAGCGCCTCCTCCTTGAGGACTGCAGCAGAGGACCGGCCGGCCAGGTCCTTGGCCTGGTGCTCAATCTCCTGCAGGGCACACAGGACACCGCTGATAGGGCATTTGCATGCACTGATGGACCAATTGCAGGCACTGAAGTAATCTTTGCTGGGCACAACAACCCCAGAACGAGGAAGTTGCAAGCGAAGGTCACCTGCGTTACCTAGCAAAGGTCTTGGCGAACAAGCAACACAAACCAGTTGACAAAGCTGTGAAGCATGCAGCATAGAGAAGTACGCGCAGGAACACGTTGTGCGGGTCTTTCATATGCCAGTGCCTCTCCTTCTCACCTTGCACGCCCTCTCCCTGTCCGCCAGTTCCTTTTCCCTGCTGGCCAGCTCATCCCTGTCTGCCTTGAGCTTGTCCTGCGCCACAACCAGCTTCTCATGGGCTGCGGCAGCAGCGGCGCTCTTGACTGCAGCCTCCTGCAAAGAAAACAAAAGCATCACAGGGGAAGCAGGTGATGGCAGCACGCTGTAGGTCGCGGCAAGTCTCTCCTCCAAGCACATCATTGCCAAGTGTCACAGAAGTGTCATGCTCCGGCATCCTGGCAATCTGCACTGAAGTCAAACTCCAGCCAGGCCATAGAGGCCAAGCAGAAGACTAGAGCGGTAGCACAGCAAGCGCACCTTTTCTGCCTTGAACAGCTCAGTCTCCCTGCGCTTGAGCTCCATCTCCTTGCCCTTGTTGGTCAGCTCCAGCTGCCCCAGCTTCTCCTCCTGAGGCTTGATCTTGGCCTCGCGCTGCTTGAGGACACGCTCGGCACCAGACAGCTGCACGCAACAATAATGCACCAAGAATCAGAACAGCTAGACTGCATTTACTGCAGTCAACCATTGCCAGCTTTGGCTTGGAGGCCTGATTCAACCAAAATTGACTTTGATGCCTCGCCGGTGTTGAGTTCTCTGTTCCATTCTCAAAATCATCTCATTGCTGCCGTAACCTACACGCTACACCCCCACTCACCGCCTTATCCCTGGCAGTGAGCTCCTTGTCCCTTGCGTCGGCCGCCGCCACCCTCTGGGCAAGGTCAGCTGCTGCTGCCTCAGCTGCAGCCTTGTTTGCATCGAGCTTGGCTTCCATCGCCTCCAGTGCAGCACGCGCTTTGGTAACGGATGCCTGGACACATTGCAATTACAACAATATACACATATGCAATCAGATCCATCAGAATTACATGTAGTCAATGAGCACCTGGTGCACAGCGCTGCCCTTGGCCTGCTCAAGCACTTCGTCCAATGCTAATCAAAAGGCTTAACATGTACATATTACACTGCTATTATTACAGTACACTCCTATTGATGTGTAGAGCGTTGACTGCCTTGATAACTGTTCGGTACACACCTCTGTCGCCTTTGACGCCTTGTCCGTTGCCATTGCCTGATCCTTGAGCGCTGTGGCCTCCTTCTGCAGCGCCTTGGCCTTGTCAGTGAGCTCCTTGGCCTTGGCCTCCTTGACCATCACAGCGGCCTCGCGCTTGGTCAACTCACCCTCCTTGTCGGCCTGGGCAGACAACTGCTGGCTCAGCGCAGCGCGCTCAGCCTGCATTGCGGGACAACAGCACAGACACCTTGCAAGGCAGGGACACTTGGGCTGACTCGGCCAGGAAATGGGACTGACGCATGTCCTGATGACCTCTCCAGTTTGATGACCTGATGTGCAGCCTCAGATTGTAACCATAGCAAATCCAACATTTGTGTGTGTTGAATGGGTATTGCCCACACCAGCCCACCTGCATGGCTTCTGTCTCGGTCTGCAGCTTGTGTTGTGCGGCTTCCACCTCTTGCTTGAGTGCGTCGAACTGCTTGGTCTCGGCAGCAAGTCTCTTGCGCTCCTCGTTGGCTGCCTTGGTCTCTGACTGCTTGGTCTTGATCTCAGCCTTGACATCGGCCTGCACCAGACAGTGCAAAAACAGTGACGTCCAAGCCTTCAAGCAAAGCTGTCAGTCCAGATCAGGCAGACAGGCACACTGTCAGTCCAGGCAGAAGCGAAGATAGGACACCGTCAAGCCACATGTCGCTGTGGGTGTTTTCAAGACAGGTACTCAAACAGGGCGAGAGCACAAGGTAGCGTTACAGGTGGTTCAAGACGCACCTGCTGCTTGTCCACGCTGCTCCTGAGTTCCGCCAGCTGTTGCTCCTTTGCGTCCAGGTCGTGCGCCCTGGCCTCGAGCTCCAGGGCCCGTGCCTCGTGGTCGATGGTGCGCTTGGTGAGGTCCACCTCGCGTGCATCCAGGGAGGCAAGCTGGGCGGCCAAAGCGGCCTTCTCCTCAGCAAGGGACCGCAGGCTCGACTCCTGGAACAGTCGCAAAGGATGGAAGGATGAGAACAGCTTGTAAGCTTGTGCGTAGAGTGTGCATGCCGAAGGATGACAATGCATATACATGGGCCGAGACTGGGATGACTCGAGCAACTTACCATCACCAGTATCTGAGCAACTTCCAGTATACTCTAGCAGGCAATGGAGGCAAACATAAGTGCCAGGCGGCTGACAACACCACGCACCTGCAACTCAGCTGCTTCCTTCTCACGAGCAGCCAGTGCAGTTGTGCGTGCAACCAAGTCCGCCTCAGTGTCCTGAACACGCTGGGCAAGGTCCGCCTCCATCTTCTGCATGCGCTCAGCCAACTCAGTGTCAGTCTGCTTCATGCGAGCTGCCAGATCGGCTTCCTGCTCTGCCAGTCTTGCCATGCGCTCAGCCTCCCTCTTGGCCAGGTGTGCATCCTGGTCTGCCTCCTGCTGCTGCAGGCGGACAGTCAGCTCAAGCTCTGCCTTTGCCAGACGTGCTTTCTGCTCGGCTTTCTCATGTGCCAGGTTGGCCCTGTGATCTGCTTCCTGCAGTGCCAGGCGCTGGTTGAGCTCAGCCTCAATTTGACTCATTCGCTCTGCGTGCCCACGCTGCCTCTGTTCTAGGTCAGCCGCCTGCTGCTGCACTGTGGCTTCGCGCATTTCCAGGTTGGTCTGAATGCCCAGCAGCTTGCACTGCGCATCCTTGAACTTGCCCTCCTCTTCTGCAAGCATACACACGCACACATGTTGGCATTCGTAACCTGGCAGTTGAGAGCATGCGTTTGGATGCTGGCGTGTCCTGAGACATGCTTGCATCCATCGTTTGCACACGAGCAAGGGTCGCTGTAGGGTATCAATACATTGTGAAAGTTCCAACAAAGAGGATGACTCCGCACAAGTACAGTTTGGCATGGGTAACACCATGCGCAACACCTCTCGAGTACAACTGTTCGGGAGATTTACCTATAGTGGGCTCACCTGCAAGCTTCTTCTCTTTGGCTTCATGCTGCTCGATTCTGTTGCGAAGATCAGACTCTGCTTTGCGGACATTGTTCCACGCCCTGCATAAGTTGGCAGCAGATTTGGAGTGAAGTGGAGGCGCTGCAGTAGCGTTGTTGCTGGTGCATGTAGCATGACACGACTTCTTACTCTTTGAGTTGACCCTCCTCATGTTCCAGCTGTCGCTGCAAGTCCTGGGCCCTGGCCTCAGCCGCAGTGGCCCTCTGGGTTGCCAGGCTCTCCTGATCCTGCAGAGCGATAAGAGCACAGAGACTCGTCTGGAGGCAGAACATTAGGGCAGTTCTCATGACCTTCAGCCCAAGCATGCCACGCACCTGCAGGCTCTGGTAGCTGGCCTTGAGGACGTTGTGGTCCGACTGCTCCTGCTCGAATGTGGCCTTGAGCTCATCGTGCTCTCTGATCAAACGCTTTCTGCGCACAGTATATAGTATGCTGGGTCTTTGAACAAACTACAGACAAAGTGCACAGCGTCGCGATGACCCAAGGTTCCCGGCCCACCACCAACCTTTCATACTCCTGATCAAAGGCCGCAATCTGCCATCGTTTAAGCTCTTCTTTATGCTCCTCAACAATCTGTTCGTGATGAGCGTCAGCTTGGTGCGCCGCTTCTTCGACTTTCTGCGGTGCGTCAGGTGCATGTTTCATGAGCCAGTGCAAGCGCGGCGTCCAAGAGCGCCAAATCCGGCCGGCACATACCTTCACAAACTTGATGTACTTCTCAAGCTCACTGGAGAAGTAGTCCACCTGCAAAGGCCAGGCGACATGAACTTGCGATGGAAGCACGGACAGCTGGAGCATGCAGTGGCCCGACAGTTCCATGCATTCGCACCCGTTGCTTGAGGTCCTCATTCTCGCGCAGCAGCGTGTCTCTGGTGGGTTCAAGTTCCAGCTTGTCAGGGTTCGGTATGGAAAACACACCAGCCAACCTGAATGCATGCGCAGCAGCATGTGCAGCCTATTTTTTCCGGTTCTACTGGGCTGTCCTGCTTGTCACGCCCCGTCAATTGCTGCGGACAGCTGGAAGCTTGGCGAGCTGTTGCGCACCTCAGACGAGCTGTGGTGGACTGATTCCCAGCCCATGCTGATGGTGATGGCTGCATTGAGCTTGCCAGTGCAGAGTCAGGAAGCCTGTGAGAGGCTTTCCAGGCTCGTTCTCTGGCTGTCGCTTCTGACAGGGTTTGGTGGTAACAAGATCGTTCCAGGTGTTGGTCGCCAATGGCAAGCCGATTTTCTCGCTTGCAACGTTATGTTTTGGTCAGTGTCATCAACGCAGGTTGAGCCATCCATTGAACCGCGCAGCTCAAAGATTGCACGTGGACTTCGTTTTCCGCTGGCGGTCACACTTGCGAGTCTGCTCCCTGTTTGCATCGTTTGCATGCTGCCACCTCACCTCACGTGCTAGCAAGGCTGTATGAGCAGAGCACGTAGGAAAATGAAGTGCCCATGGCAAGCCTGACCATGTAGACTAGGCCATGTAGACTAGGCTAGTGACCACCCAACCCCCAAGCAACTTGCCTTAAAGCTCCTTTCTGATATCCATCATGCACCCCATGCGTGGATTACGCTACCAGCAGGAGCTCAGGCCAGCATGGACGGCCAGGCGCATGGCCCCAGTGCATACAGTCAGAGCCGCACAACAGCAGACAGCCATTCAGGGCACCACTGTTCCAGATAGTACAGATACGAGTGCGTTCCAAGATGCCTTGATCAGCGAAAGGGGCACCTCCTTTGTGACAGGTGCGATGGAGCCATGCCTGGCGTCGGCTGGCACTTGGAAGGTGTATGACTGCATGGAATGCACACTGTGTTACAAGCTGTTGCACCAACTGCAGTGCTGCCTTCCACCTCGGCACGTACAAGTTGCTTTGGTGTGTGGGTAAAGTTAAGGTAGCAACGTGTGGCTGTACGTGCACAGGCAAGGCATTTTACAGAGCGGAGAGTGCCCAGGGCCGTGATCTGGCTATGCTTGCGGCCTCACTGCACCGTCGGCGCACTGGCTCACTGCGTGTGCTTGATGTCATGGCGGGGAGTGGCGTCAGGGGGGCGCGGTACCTGAAGCAGGCGGGCGCAGACGAGGCAAGTGAAGAGCCACAAAGCAAAAGCAGCAGCACGTTATGTGACTGTGTGTGTTGGAACGACCAAATGTGTCCATCTCACGTTGCCAGTCAACAACCAAACATGACGCAAAATATGCTCAGATACCACATGTGCAGATGATGTCAGCGCGTCCTGGCGCTGCATTCATACACATCACACTTTGTTTGTACACTTTGCCCATGCAAAACCATCACAACTCCGACCAACCTGAAAACACCTTATTCCTTCACACCAGACAGGTGTGGTGCAACGACTACAACCCCCACACACACGAGCAGCTGGTCTTCAACCTGTGCGGCACCGCCGTGGACATGTACCCTCAGCAAGCAGCTCAGGGCAGCACCAGCAACCCACACCAGGCAGTGCTACAGGCGATGAGCACAGCAGGCTTGGCGGGCGTAGCTAAACCTTCGGCTGTGGCGGGCAGTGCGGTCGCGGCGAAAAGTGCAGTGGGTGCAGCATTGCCGGAGCTCGTCCAGCATCAGTTGACCAGTGCAGTGCAGCAGTGGGAGCAGGCGGCAGTGGTGGGGGTACCAGCGGGCCTGCACCGGCAGGTGTGGCAGTGGCAGGTGGGCCCCCCCAAGTCCGCAGCACACCAACCAGACAGCCTAGTCCAGCACCACCAACCAGACAGCCTAGTCCAACACCACCAAGCAGACCCTGTTGCGCCTGTACCAGGAGCAGACCGCCAGCAACAGAGGCCCTCAGCTCATGCGAGCCAGCACAGCCAATCATGTACACCGGCAGAGTTTGCACAGCAGCAACATGAGTCTCCAGGCGGCTTACTGCCTTGCCAACCAACAGCTCGCACACAACCCACCGCACCCACCCGGGCAACTCAACAGAATCAGGACTCGCCTCCTCATCCAGCAACTCAAGCCATGCCGCCCATGCCACTGCACAGCAGCCATGACTCCAACACGCAGCAGGACTGTCAGTGCCAATCACACGTTTCTGATGACCAGTTAGGCGCGCGGCGGGCACCATCGGCCTCTGAAACCGAGCAGCTGCCGTCCATCACTCTGAAAGTGTCCCACATGGACGCAAAGCGACTGCTTGCCTCCCTGTACCTCGCTGAGGATTTTTATGACCTCATTGACGTTGATAGTTTTGGAAGGTGAGTGACGTGGCCGTCGGTGCATTTGCATCGGGTTGCATTGGCAGCCTGGTTTTATTGGCGCATGCAGCATGATACGTATGGGTGCCAGACAGAATTGCAGCACTTGACAGTGTGCTTGGTTTATATGACCAAGTTGCTACCTCGAGCAGCGTTTTGTATGATGGCCAATATGTAAGTCGATTCATCCATAGGTAAGACCTCCTAAGTTGCATGCAGCTCGTACTGTCAAGCTAACTCCTGATTGTTGCTGATTGAGTGCAGTGACAGTTCATTCCTAGGCGCCGCCATTGACGCGGTGCAGTACGGTGGCCTGCTGTACCTGACCTCCACGGACGGTTTCTCCTCCAGCGGGCGCCGGCCCCTGCGCTCACTTGCCGCATACGGCTGCTACACACGCGCTATGCCCTTTGCAAACGAACAGGTGCAGAGGGTGGGAAGACTGAATGACTCTAGCGGGGGATGCACTGGCCCTGCATCACTTGACCAGGACTAGCTCCAAAGGCTCTCTCTGATCAAGCCTGTGCTTGTGGCTCTGTGACATAATTTCCACTTGCGTTTGTCAGGAGCAGGCCTGAAGGCGTTTGCGTGTTTTCCTTGTTCAGGCATGTTCACCAGGGCATGTTGGTCTCTTAATGTGTGTGAGCAGCTGTTGCCATGTGGTGCTTGTGCAGGGGCTCCGCATGCTCATTGGTGCCGCGGTCAAGGAGGCAGCAGCACGAGGTGAGGGGCCTGTGCAGCAGCAATGCGCTCTTGACCACCGTCTTGTACCCTACATGCAGTAAACGAGCACCAGTTGACTGAGGCCATGGCACCAACGCAGTATAGATGTAGTTTATGGCCATCCTGTCGTATCAATTTGTTCAGCTGGTGAACAGCGTTGTCCATGCAACCACTGTGAACTCTGCTGACGTTGACGTTCTGCAGGAGTTGCGCTCACCCCAGTGTACTCACTCTTCTCCTACCACGGTAAGCGTGCCTGCCAGTGCCTGCCCTGTCGCCAGTCACACTCATGACGACCATACACGCACTTCCAGCCTGACCCGTGCTGACCGTCCATGGCATGTGCATCATTCACGCTGGCCTACCCTCGCCTCTGTCAGACTTACTGATGTATGTATGGTCTCATCCCTTTCAGGGCCTGTCTTCCGGGTCATGCTACGAGCCAAGCGCACAGCTGTCTGGCCCGTCCAGCACTACAAGTTCGTCACCCACTGTCACGTGCATGGCACAGCGGGCGTGTTGGACTGGCCGGACCTGGGCTCAGCCGTGTGCAGGTGCGGCTCGGGGACAGTGACTAGCGGGTGATGCCAGCACTCGTGGTAGACAATTGTGGCTTCAAAAGCTCGACTGTGGAAATCAAAAGTGGCTTGGTGCTGGGCAAGCACGTGGTGCCAGCAGGGCTTCGTTCAGCCCTGGAAGGGCTTCGTTCAGCCCTGTAGCTATTCAATAATAATCAATCAATTTCCGGTCAAAAAACTTTGGTCGGTGAGGAATCACGTGCAGTGCTTTTTGGCGACCGTAGCTGACTACAGTAACTATTTCAATATTCTGCGGACTTGGTTATGACCGTAGTTACAAAACCTACGGTAAGTAGGCGATTTCTCAGAAAGTTCCACATGACCGTAGCTACGAACCTACAGTCATTGTTTTGGCCTGCCTAGCTAAACGGAGCCGTGGTTGCCAGCTCGTTTGTCAATGTTTCCAGCTTTGGAATGTGTTTCCATTCATGGAGTACGAAACTGGAGTACGAGATGCTTAATACTCAAAAAGCTCTGGCCATGGACTACGAGAGCTGAACGAGTTGACAAAGAATGTTGGCAGTGGCTTGTTGGTGACCAGTGCAGCTGGTGTTTGCTGGTTTCTTGCAGATGCGTGCCCTGCCCCCCCTCGCATCAGCCCGCACCGCTCACTGTGGCCGGGCCCATGTGGACAGGTCCGCTGCACGACCGGCAGGAGGTCCTGGACATGACGCAGGAGGCGCAGCGCCTAGGGTGAGACGCGGGGATGCCGGGCGGACAGCGCGCCAGACAACAACCCTAGGGTCTACCCGGCCACGTCAGCCGACATGCTGTATGCACTATGAACCGCTGAGTGCTGCAGATGGAGCGAGGATTCCTAGGAGTTCTTGCACCCAGTGCTTGTTATCAGATGAATTGGGGCTGTTGCTTAGTTGGTTGTGTTGTGCTAATCATGTGCGCTTTGTTTCTGCCACAGGTGGTCTGGGTACAGCCCTGGTGCTGGGTTTGACAGCTTTGCCTCGTCGGCGCGCACCAAGAAGAACGGACCCAGGCCGCTGGAGGAGGTCATGCAGGTGATAGGCGGGTGGGCCTGGGTAGCGGCACACGCTGCCATGTCAAGTCGCCTGGTGGGACCCCAGTGAATGAACTTGCAAAGCAAGTGATTTGTAAGGGAGGGCTGTAGAAATCGCACACAAGCCTTGCCTGTCAGCAGCTGTCAGCCATCGGGCTCAATGTCAACACGTGGCTTCGGGGACAGTTTGATGTCAACACGTAACCGGTGGCGCCTGCCATTCCATTGGGTTCTGTATTCTGTGTTGTCAACTGTTTGTGCTGCAGCATCTATGTATCTTAATAACAATAATGAAGACTGTCATCGTACTGTTGATGTGTCTGCCAGGTGATGCTCGAGGAGGCCGATGAGCGCCTGCCACCCGGCTACATCTGCATGGACTCGCTGGGCCGATACGTCACGGCCTACCCGCCCCGTGACAAGCTGCTAGCCGAGCTGCGGAGTGCGGGCCATGCCGCGGCGCGCTGCCACCTGGACGCAAAGTCCTTCCGCACCAGCGCCAGCATGGAGCAGATAGTTGCGGCTGCAACAAGGTTGGGCATCAAGCGTAGACTGGACAGCCCTTGGCCTGCTGATGCTGCTGAATAGCTGGTGCTGCAGACTTCGCATGGTGCGGAAGGCGATCGTCTGACGATGGTTCAATCGCTGTCAGGCATGCCGTGGTTCCAGTAATCGAGGGGTTTGACACGTGAACTAGCAGGCGGACGTGCAATGAACCAGCCAAGTCAGCACTGCAGAACCTATCAATATTCCATGTTCTTCCTCATCAATCATCTATCAAGGATTAGGCATGTTCAGCGCCTCGCTGTGCCTCAGCCTATGCCCCAAACTTGCCATTGCATTTAGTATCGTGGAGTTTGTGGGCTTTAGAGCCCGAGTTTCCCGTTCACCAAGGTTGTGTGCTGAGGAGTGTGCATACCAACTGCAACACACTCTGCACCGTTGTTTGCCAGTCACATAAGTCACACAAGTGTGATAGTATCAACTGCAACGCACTTCTTTCTCTGTGGGTTGGCCAGCCAGCATCATGGTCACACTGAAGTGGACATGGCATCAAAAGTGATGTACCCCGCCGCGCGCTTTCGCTGCTTTTGTAGCTGGCGCGTTCTCAAGGTTACTCCCTTGATCCCTTACTCAAGCTCTTGGGCAGCCATCTGCGTGCGTTTGCCGAGCGTGTCTTGATGGATACAAAGCCATCTGCTGCTGCCACCTCGTGTTTCAGGTAGACGATCACGCAGGAGCAGTCGTCCATGAGCCCATCCTCGTTGGCAGCCCACCTGTTATCAAGGACATCAAACTGAGAGTACATAAGGCCACCATCTTGTTAGTGATCACTTGTGGGAGGTAGGTCAACCTCCACGGCAATGATTGGGGCCCAGTGCAGCAGGCAATGAGAAATAAACACGCATGTCAGGAGAACACACCGTTTTTTTGTTCACCCACCGTTTCCTTGCCTCCTTGACTAGGTGCCGCGACGCCTGACGCGGGCACATGTCGTGAACGGTTGCAGCCACGTGCACGATATCCATGACCTCCTGATTGGCCATGAATGCCAGCACCCCATCCGACACCAGGACCAAGTACCTGCAAAACATGTGCAGCTTAGTGTGTACGTCACATGGCATGGTTATTGCGGTGACCTGATGCTGCATGTGGACGTCAAGGTGAAGGCGAAGGGCAAATGAACAATCTAAGCAGCCACACACAAGCACGGGGGCACTGATCATTAGTAGACACACCAAACTGACCGTAAGCTCAGGTTTGCCTGTGCATGTTAGGGTGGCCACTGCAGAAAGATGCAGGGTGGGGGAGGCCAGGCTAGCCGTGCTTATCTTCCATCCCAATGTAAGCCGTTTCCATCCGTTGAGTTACCTTGTGTCCAAGATTACCAACAGGAGTGACACCTGGGCGTTTTTGCGAGAACAGCTGGGGGAAACATCCAAACAGGGAACCACATTTGGCACCTACTTGTACACTACCACATACAGCAGCGCTGAATGGGTGGCCAGATTCCACCACTAAGCAGGCCTTCACTCCTCTCACCTGTCTTCCGGCTGCAGCAAGTGCTGCAACACCTCAGGGACGGCTGTGACCCCAATGGTGTGCGCCATGGTGTCGCCAAGCGTACGCGTGACACCTGCAGGGCACAGCATGAGGTTAAGCAGGGTGCAGGCATATGCAGCGTCCAATCACAGTAAAGTGCGGCTGCCAATCAGCCATTTGACTGATGCTTGGCACTGGGGCATGCTCAATGACTGTTGGGTCCTGACAAGTTCTGAACGCATGCAAAAGTGCAAGTGGGTTGCGCTGCGGTGGAGGTGGAGGCGAGGCTGACGTGGGTCCAGCTCAGGGCGAGCTGCCACTGAATTGCATGCATTAACCAGGTAAGGTCTGGAGGAGCGTCACACTGAGGCAATGCGTTGACTTGATTCTTCAGTAACGCTGTAGAACAAGACAGCTGGTGGAAAAGCACTACATCAGTAGATATTGAACAACAAGATTGTCTGAGTGCATGTGGAGCTGCTCAAGTCACGTGAGCCCGGCATGCACTGCCTTCTGGACTTGCCATGCCTCATTAGTACGCGCGCTGGGCAGCGGCTCCCTTGGTGCATCCCCCGGAGGGCGCACTGGCATGACTACCCGCGC
>QAXH01000065.1:0-12288 GCA_004335635.1 Chloromonas sp. AAM2 | reverse complement strand
TGATGTTGGCTGATGCTGAGCGCCTAGTTTGTTGGTCCTGCGGTACCGTGGGTTGAACCTTGATAATGACGACGAAACGATGATGGTGTGTTTGTCCTTGTCCACACAGGTTATGGAGCCTCTGTCCAAGGACTGGGTGCCTCTGTTCCTGGCATATGCCAGCGAGGGGGCCAAGGCAGCAGAGGCAGAGGCGGCAGGTGCGCTGCGTTCAACTTGTCAGACTGTGAACATCCAGCTTTCTCGTCCAACCGAACTACACGCTGCTTGTGAGCATCAAATTGTCTCATGCATCTAAAACCAATTTGACAAACACGATGACATGTACTTGCCACGTTTGCAAACACACGCACCACTCTCAAAGTGGTAGGTGAACCACGTACAGGCAGCCATATGAGAACATTGAACTGTCTCATGCGATTGGAAAACATGATGTCATGCATGCGCACGCTCTTTCTGTGCACGTGGCACGATGGGCTGCGTGTCGATCACTCATCGCATCACTCAAAACATGCCTGTGCACATGCATGGCTGGGCGTTGATGATACAACCGATTAATCCAACGCTGATTACGTGATGCATTAACAAACCGAGCTTTTTAATCCTGAGCCCCTGGCCAACTCTCATATCACGGCATGCATACCCAGTACCGTGACACGGTGTGAGGAAGCGGTTTCCTGACAGCTGCCTTGTGTAATGTAACACGCATGTTGGTCACTCCGGAAATTGATGATGATCACTACACAAATGGGTAATTTGCGTCTGACTAATCTGAGGACAACTTTCACGTCTGATGCCCGGTTGCATGCACAAACACATCACATCACACCATGCCTGTATAGCTCTGGAGCACCACTCAAAGTGAACATGGACACAATGCATTCAACACTCGTGCTGGCTCTCTTCGTGGCTGCACCCTTCAGGTCTGTGTGTGTGCAGTGTGTGTGCAGAACCAGGGCGAACATCTTGTGTCTAACAGTTGAGTGGGCAGGTCTATACAGAGCAAGGCACATGCCCGGCTTGACATCCACTGCTAATGCAGGTGTTGCTCCGCCCGTGAGTGTGCTATCGCGTGTGGGTGCGCGCGCGTACCGGTCGCAGCTGGCGGAGTGGCTCACCTTCCTGTCGGGCATTAAGGGGGCAAGGGGGCTGCACAGGTGGGGCAGAAACGGGCAAGGAAGGGGGGCCACATGCAACGGGCAACCGCATGCGCACTTGAGAAAGGTTATTAAGCAGCAGCATGGAGAAGGGAGGTCGGCTGAAGAGTCGTGTGATTCACCCTCTGCATCGTTCAGACTCATATGCCACACGCATGGCTGGGCGTTGATGATACAACCGATTAATCCAACGCTGATTACGTGATGCATGAACAAACCGAGCTTTTTAATCCTGAGCCCTCGATCATTTCTCATATCACTGCACACACAGTATCGTGGCACGTTGTTTGCAAGGAATTAGGTGTTTGCAAACTGTTTTGTTCATGCATGTTTGTCACACCACTCCGGCAGTTGATGATGATCACTAACAAATGGGTAATTTGCGTCTGACTAATCTGAGGACAACCATCACGTCTGATGCCCGGTTGCGTGCACAAACACATCACATCAGCTCTGGAGCGTTAAAGCTTCTGCACATGCTAGGGGCATGACCGGCTACCTAGGTTATTTATTGAATTTGGGTGCTGATGATACACCAGTAATCCAACGCTGACACGTGATGCATAAACAAATCGAGCTTTTTAATCCTGAGCCCAATGCTCGTCATGCATTGCAACACACATAATTGCACAGCATTGCATCCATGGATTGTCTAGTACGTCTGTGTATCACAAAGTGTGCTGCAACGCCTGGAATTGTGAGCTGGCTGGTAATGCATGCTGGCTCGAGCTCATGGCATTGCACCCTGTGACTGATCATTCATCACTTGTCTTGCATGTGACATCATGCACATTCCTGCATACAAGGGTCCGTGAGGCAGTTGATGATGATCACTAAACAAATGGGTAATTTGCGTCTGACTTCTATGAGGACGATCAACATGTCTGATGCCTGATTGTGTGCACATCCCCACACCGAGCCTGTAGGGCACCGGAGCATTGCATTCCTAGGTGCTGGTGCATGCGCTAGAGGCGTGACCCAGCTATCTAGCTTGTCCATTGACTTTGGGCGCTGATGATACAACCAGTAATCCAACGCTGATTACGTGATGCATAAACAAATCGAGCTTTTTAATCCTGAGCCCAATGCAGAATCATGATCTCAACCTGTGAACATGCTGCCTGCCATAGACTGCGATCGCAGGATGCACTTGTCCCAATGCATTCTCCTCGGCTGGTAACAGACACGGGCTGTAAGAGACCTGCTCCCCCTCACCCCTATTGTCCGCCACCAGTGTATTGCTTGTCTATTTTGCGCCCTTGTCAGCCACCTTCTGTATCCCCTGCCCGTTACCTGTAGGTCGTCTGATCGAATGTGATAGGCCTACTCATCATCCCTTGTCAGCTACACATGTATCCTTGTCTGCTGTGCGCAGGTCTTCCGAGGTTCAGGTGTCCGTGGCCAGAGCGCTAGATGCGGACGAGCCCACACTGCAGGCCGCGGCGCTGCGTTGCCTGCAGGCGTTCAAGCTCAAGTACCTCAACCAACACGTGGACAGGCTGCTGAGGTGGGGAGACACACAATTCATGCCATGCTGAAGAAAGCGAGCCAAACGCGGTGCAATGGCACACATAGCCGCCGCCTGGCTCTGCTATCAACGACCTCCCGCACCGGAGGTTAAATGCCTATCCTTGCACAAACTGAGCACAAGTTCTACAGCTTGCACTCACAATCACAAGGAGAGCTGCCAATGTATATGTGCCGCACCATGAGTTGAACGCCTATGCTTCCACGAGCTCTCACCTCAACCTACCAGGGGCGATAGTCCAAGTGCGGGCTTCGGCAGGCTCTTGTCACCGCCAGCCACATGCAGATGTACAGGCTTGTCCAGGACGAGACGAGTGAGACCGTCATACAACATCATGTGCATGGTTAACGTGGCGCATTCTGCCCCCATTCTGTCCCAGGCTGGCCGACAACAAGACGTTGCGTTCAGAGCTGGCCGCGTTCCCGTTGGCTGTGAGCGCCGAGGGTGGCATTTCTCCCGTGCATCGGCCGGGCCTGCTGCTGCTGCTGACGCGGCTGCTGTTTCCCAAGCTGCGGCGCCGCACGGGGCGGCTGGCGGGCAAGGGCGCGCTGGGCAGTGCGCGGGCCGCGGTGCTCAACTTCCTGGGCTTTGCTGAGCCCCTGGAGCTGCGGCCCCTGCTGGAGGAGTTCCTCACGCCCATGCAGCAGGTACGGGCACAGGGCAAAGCAAGGGAGTGTTGCTGCGCCATTTGTTTCTAGAGGCTGAGGGCTGCGTGGACCACAGCACAGACTGGGGCTGGACCGGGAAATGCGTCTTGTCTGATGATTGCATTTGGGCAAGGACATTTCAAGATGCACAAGCTAGGTTGGTCTTGCGGTACCGTGGGTTGAACCATGTTAAGCCATGTAATGATGAAATGATGTCATGAAGCTAGAAGCAACAACTGCATGCTTTGCACCCTCTGTTCATTTTGCGTCAAGCGGCAGAGCTTCGCCTAGACGCTTTGCATTCCAAGTTGTATTGGACCGATCACATGCCCTGGCTCTGTGTTGTTCTCAGGTGTTTGTTGAGCCACCAGCCAGCGCACGCACGGCGCGCCCTGACGTGCCCGCTGGCCCCGGCCTGGCCACCCACGCCGAGCTGCATGCCATGGACGCTCAGCGCGTGCTGCCTGCCCCTTGGTGGCTGGGCCACATGGGGTCCGAGGACACGCGCTGGTGGCTGCGGGCGGTGGACCCGCAGCGCCTGGAAGCACTGCCCACACGACGCAAGATAGGCTTCCTCAATGCATGTAGGTGCTGATTTCGCGCTGACCGTGTTTACCTTTCCCACGTGTTTACCGTGACCGTGACAATCACCTTGTTGGTTGTGATAGTGACAGTGACATGTTTGTGGCGTGATTGGCAGCACCAGGGCACTGGTTTGAGCCAGTTATGAGCAAGCGCTGCATTTGATGACGTCTCGCCACATTGCGATTTGTTTTTGGCCTCAATAATCATGGATGATGGCCGGATGTCAGCTGGTCGGATTGGGCATGTACAACGATTGTATGGGGTGTAGTAGCACGGGTTGAGAATGCCAGCATGTGCTTTGTGTGTTTGTTTCAGTTGAGGACATTCTTGAGCGGTTGGGCCACCGTCTGGCCCCCCTGCTGCCGCCGCTCATCGCCCTGACGCTGCGGCTGCTGCAAGAGGCGACCGCACCGCTGCAGCCGGCAGCCAGTGCTGCTGCTGTTTCTGTCGGTGTGGAAGCACAGCCCAACATGGCGGGAGCGCGTGCACGAGGCGATGAGGACCGCAGTCGTGAGATGAGGTCCAGCTGCCTAAAGCTCATGTCCCAGCTCTGGCTCAGGTTCCCAGGTAAGGCCGCAGTGCGTGGGCAACACACATTTTGTCCATGTGATTTACTGATTCCTCAAAGACCTCGCAGCAACAGCATGTGTGCTGCAATCAGCTGCATGCCGCTTCTGCGCACGATGGTCTTCCCGCCACTTGCAATCACAATCAAGCACGCATCCTAAATCTCCATGTGCAGGTGCCGTTGATTACAACAGCGTGTGGGGCGAGTTCCTGGGCGCTGTGCAGCCGCTCATGCCCCGGCTGGCGGTCGAGTGCTCAGCTGACAAGTGAGTCATGGCGTAGGCAACGCCCAGATAAACACACCATCTTGTAGCTTCGGCCAGGTCTTGAGTGCAATGCTGATCAGCTGCTAAGACGTACAGTGTAGCCACCCCAGAGTACTTGCAGTCATTACTGCATATTTTATATGTTACTGTTATCATTGTTATTATTGCTGCATATACATACTCGTGGACGCTCAAAGGGTGTTGCTTGTGTGCTAATCGCAGGGAGCCACCTCTGCTCGGCTGTGCCGTGGCTCTGGCCGCCGCTCCCAACCTGCTGCCTGTCCTGGGCAACGTGCCCACCACCATCACGCTGGACCCTGACAGCCCGCTGCGGCTGGCCGCTCCCCCTGCTGCCGCGCTGCAGCCGCTGGCGCTGCAGGCGCTGACGCAGCCGCCCCTGGAGCAGCAGCTGGTGGCTGTGTGGGGTGCACAGCCAGTGCCGCACTGGGCTCAGCAGGGGCTTGGCGGGCAGCTGCTGCGGAGCTGCATTGCTGTGTTGTCAGCTCGTCACTGCTCACCGGTGAGCCAACACAATTGTGACAGATATTTACTGGCAACTCATTCTTATCGTGACAAGCCAGGAGGCAGAAGTAGTAGTGGTGGCCTCCTGTGAGTACTCACAGCGCCAAGAAGTAGTGGTGGCCTCCTGTAGTGGTGGAGTAGTTACTCACAAACATGTTTACGTATGCCAGACACCCCGTTTAGGCTGTCAGAGGCAGAGGCTGCAACTACCGGCATGAAACGGATGCCATTTTTACGACATAGCATGCCACATGCAATCATGTGTTTGCAGGCTTCTCGAACAGCTGTCCTGGACCTTGTTGATTTGATTCTGGAGGAGGCTCTGCCTGAAGTGCCCACAGCAGCGGACGATGAGCCTGCCGCCCCGACCTCCACCACCTTCACTCCCCTGTTCTCCCTCGTCCTCCAGCCCTGGCTAGACGAACTTCTTCTCGCTCTCAAAGCCATCATCACCAGTGCCTGGGAGGGCAAGGCACAGGCCACCGTGCAAACGCAGCATGGCGGCGCGCCTGGGCGAATGAAAAGTGTTGCTGCCTTGAAGCGTCGCAACAACAACCGGGCGCATCGGGAGCTGAGTGTGTTGGAGCGGTTAGGCGGGGCCGTCACGTCAGCCACCACTGCCCATCTGCTAGGGGATGCACTAGCTGCGCTGGTCACGGGAGTGGTCTCGGGGCCGGTGCAGCGGAGGGGTGCGCGGGCAAGACTGGACGAGGTAAGCTCTGACTGTGTATGCCACTGTGCATGCCACTGTGCATGTGACCTGTGCACGCGGCAGCGGATATGCTAGGGTTACACAGGTGAGCTCCTCATGCTTGACTCTTGGTTGAATGGCAGTTAGGCAAGCTGACTGGGACATGTTGCCTTCTGATCCGCAGGTGGGGCTGGCTCGTGCCCTATTTGCCCTGTCAGCCCTGTGGACGCGCCTGGCCACCGCCCACGGCCTGAGCACATCCACGTCGCAAGTGGCAGGGGTGGCGGGGGTGCCCGCAATCAGTTCATCGCTGTCTGCGGAGGAGGTAGAGATGACGCGCACCGCGGTGCGAAGGTGAGCCGAGCAGCGCCCACAGCAAGTTGATGCGACAGCGCTTCTGATTCAGGCGCAGGCAAGCTGATTCAGACAGCGCTTCTGATTCAGACAGCGCTTCTGATTCAGGTGCAGTCATGTTTG
The DNA here is from genome assembly GCA_004335635.1 of Chloromonas sp. AAM2. Lineage (NCBI taxonomy): Eukaryota > Viridiplantae > Chlorophyta > Chlorophyceae > Chlamydomonadales > Chlamydomonadaceae > Chloromonas > Chloromonas sp. AAM2. The sequence goes on along the minus strand of QAXH01000065.1, from coordinate 5,851 downwards.
CATTGCAAAACTGGATTGTATGCTGAAGTCGTGCCCTGTTGCATCTTGTCGCTCCACATGACCGTGGCAATCACAGCAATCTTATGTAGTGATAGATCTGACAGGGGTGCGTGCTGGGCTGATATGCAATTAAGACGTTCCAGTCCTGTTCTCAGCCACGGTGACTGATCGACGTGCGTCTGTGGCTCATCGATTTCTGTCTCTTTGCCTTGCCGCGTAGGCACTGGGAGGCGCTGGCCCCGCTTGCTCTGCGGCTTCAGTCGCGGGACGCACGCACTGCCCTTGCAGCCGCATACGGCGCCGCAGCGGCCTTGCTATCCGACCTAGAGGCGCGTCGTGCTGCTTCACTCCTGGGTGATCTCAGCGCCTGGTCACAGACAATGCTCGACGAGCCAGACTACGACCGGCGCATGGCAGCCTACACCGCGCTGCAGCAGCCCGCGTGGCGTGCCATGGGCCGGTGGCGACTGCTGCCCGTCCTCATGGCATGCCTACATGACGTCCGGAACGCAGGCGACCTTGCACTCAGACAGTCTGCTGCAACAGCGTTGGACAGGTTTATCCTGGCTGCGGCTGCCGAGTCAAACGCAGACTTGGGTTCAGATGGCGCTGTGCGGCTTCTGGGTCCAGCGGGGGCGGAGCTGATGGAGGGTGGGGAGGGCGGGGCACCGGTGTCGCCTGGGGATTATGACGGGTTAGAGTTCCTGATCCCTCGTGTGCTGTACCCTCAGTTGCGCAGCCAGCTGGGTGCCAGCAGCATGGCAGTGCGACAGGAGCACCTGCAGCTGCTCAGGTCACTGGTGCTGGCCAAACCCCAACAGTGAGTGATGGGCGGATGTGTCAGGAAGTGTGGCCAAGAAATTCAGGCCTTAGAATTTGCACAGGACAAGTGTGAGGCCAGCATGCTGTCAATGGTGCAGTTATGGGCGGGGTGGCGAAGAAACGTCCAAGCACCACTTGCCTGCAGGCAGGTTGTGAGGAAATCTCCAGACACTTGATGTGCAACAGAGCAGTGGTAAGAGATTGTGCTATACCATATCGTTTCATTGGAGTATGTTGGTGGTTTCCCACGTGTCATATGAGAGAGTTGGTGTGCTGTCGTGTGCGTGTGTGCCGCCGCAGGTTCTCAGACCTCCTCGCCCTTGCCAACCCCCAGGACACAGAAACGGATTTCTTTCTGAACGCCAGTCACCTCCAGGTGCACCGGCAGGTCAGGGCGCTCAACCGCCTGGGCAAGTTAGCGACTGCGCTGGCCCAGCACCAGCAAGGGCATGCAGTAGCAGCGGCTGATGTGGAGGGCTCAGGCGGCCTCATCAGCCTACGTTGCATTATGGATGTGGCAGTGCCCTTGATACAAGTGAGTATTGGGAACAACGAGCCTGCCTGCTGCACAAACTCGAGGGTGGGCCTGACAGGGTGTTTTGGCGGAAAACAATGCCACAAAGCACACGCAACCAGGGATTGGAACAGGCGCATACGTTGGGTGAGGAAGTCAGGATAGCAAGCAATGTGAAATGCATGCAGTAGTACGGCCAAAGTGTACAAGCACATCACGTAAAACTTGCGTGCTTTGACTGCAACAGCCTTACATTCTGATTGTGGCGTGTGCTCTTCCAGGTGGCCATTGCCTACGAGGGCAGTGACGCCAGCGAGCGCGCCCATGACGCCTCCCAGCTGGACGCTGACAGGGGCGCTAACGTGGTGGATGCGGGGCAGAAGGCGCTGGCTGCGGCAGCCTCGGCCCTGCCCTGGCAGCAGTACGACCAGCTCCTGGGCATGTGCCTAAGGAACATGAAGGTGGGCGACGGGACAAGGGTTGCATGGACCGCAACGTGCACAGCAGCGCGTTGAGCCACTGGCAGCACAGCAATCTGATTGAGCCACTCCGGAGAAGTCCGGTTGCGTTCAAGGCATCTAAGCAGAATATGCTGCAGACGACGTCATGCTTGTAGACGCGAGGTATGTTCCTTAGGCATTTGAGAGGAATCTTGAGTATGCTGTTGAAGACTGTGTTTGTAACAAGGTATGGTCATTTGGTGCAGTGGGCATGTTCATGGCTGCAGGCCAAGCCGGGCAAGGCCACCATCCGGGCTGTGTGCCAGGTGCTGGACGCCTTCCACTTCACGCTGCCACAGCAACTGCCCGCAGACCAGGTGGAACAGTACAAGCAGCACGTGCTGGCAGTGGCTGCAGCGGCTAAGGCCAAGGCCGCTGCAGTGCAGCCATCCACTGCTGGCCACCTAGCCGCACTAGCTGTACCAAGTGTCTCGGAGGCCCGCTCAGCTGCGGCTGCTGAAGATGAGGATGACGCGGTCGCTGAAGATGTCATGGAGGAAGATCAAGTAGAGGGTGACCAGGGTGATGATCACATGGATGAAGATACACCGGGTGGGGATGCAGTGCCTGGGGCAGCAGCAGCAGTAGGGCAAGATGGAACTCGGCAGGCAACTGCTCGGGCCACCCGAGGGGCACAAGCGGCGCATGAAGCACAGGAAGCTCGTGTGAACGCACGTGACAGTGCAGCGGCGGCGGCAGCGGCAGCGCAATTGCCTGTGGGGCTGGAGGCGGTGCAGCAGGCGCACATGATCCAGCGCGCGCTGGTGCGGCGTGTGCTGCCCGTGCTTCACCGCATGCTGGTGTTTAAGGGACACAAGGGGGAGGTGCCCACTGCACGTGCACCCGTGGCGCTGGCAATCGCAAAGCTGGTGGGTGATTTTTGTGCATGGTCTGTTCATGCACGCCTTAAAAGCGACTTGTGCAACTGTGCCAAACTGTGAACAGGCATGGCCATGCACTTCATCATGACAGCGTTTTCCATCCACTTTGTAGTAGTTGCTGTCTGCTCCAGTACGACAATTGCGTGCGCCGTGATGCTGGCATTAGGAGTGCAACAGCGGTTTCCTGATGATTCTCAGCGTGACCACCAGCATGGCAAACAATACAAGTCCTATTTTGCCTTTCTTGCCGCTAATTCTTCCATTTCCCATATCAGCCAGGCTTGTCTCACCTCCTTCCTCCCGTGCCCGTACCAGCACAACAGCAATTTCTGACATTTCTGACAAAGGGCGTCAAGCAGCGTGACAAATAGTAACAGCCCTTCCTGTCTTATTGCCAACTCCATCATTTCTCAGCTGATCCGGGCTTGCCTCACCTTTTGCCTCCCATGCCCACAGGTGAAGCTGCTGCCCGAGGACGTGGAGCGTCGTGAGCTGCCGCGCGCTCTGGGCACCCTGTGCTCCCTGCTGATGGAGCGCCAGCAGCGCGTGCGGGACGACACACGGGCAGTGCTAGTGGCAATGGCCAAGGAGCTGGGGCCAGGGTACATGCCATACATGTGCAACGTACTCAGGTCAGCGGCCAACAGCCACAGGCATTGCCACGGGTCCTGAGTTGTCCAGTGCCCCTCACGCGCCATAGGTTACACATCAGGAACTGATGGAGCAGCCAACAGGCAACAAGCAACAGGCAACAGGCCCCACAGATACTGCCATGAGATGTCCATTGCCGCATAGGGTGTAGCATGATGGCAACGTGTACTATTAGGTCTGTGTTTGACGACTAGTTGCATGTGTGTTGCTGCTAGTGTTTGCGTTGCTCATCAGCACACTGCGAGCAGCTGTTTTGCACCTTGTCGGCGCCATGTTGTGCATGCAGGGCCACCTTGCCCGACCGCGGCTTCACCGCGCACGTGCTGGGTTACACACTGCATGCTGTGCTGGAGGCTGTGGTGGGCCACATGCTGTCCCGCAAGGCGCGTGCACATGCTGCGGCAGGCCCCCTGCCCCCCAGCCAGCTGCTGGGCGGGGCGGAGGCAGGCGGGGCCCAAGGCGACAAGGTGCGTGGGTGTGTGTGGGTGTGTGGGTGCCTGATTGCCTCCGTATTGTCCCACAATTGGGACAGGAGATGGCGTAAACATCAACCATGTGTGTGCATGGGTACGCACGCTTGCCCTTTCACAGGGGGCCTGCCACATGTGAGCCACGCCTGCGCACATGCCGCCTCGGAGATCAGGAGCATGTTGAATCAAGTCAATCAATCACTGGCGTCGGGCACTTCACGTTTACAACTGATAACCAGTGGTGCCATAGTTGAGGGCAAAGCTAAATACAACCCTGGTTGTCCTTCCCATGCAGGTGGCCGACGGCGGGGACGACCTGGTAGGACTGGATGCAGTGCCTCTGGAGGATAGCCAGGACGAGGATGATGAAGACAATGCCCCGGAGGATGCACCTCAGGAGGTGCACAAGGGGGTCATGGCTGTACAGGGGGTGCTGGACGATGCCTTGGAGCTGGCACTGCCGATCATAGACAATGAGATATTCGGTCAGGTGGCGGCGGCTAAGGAGGCAGTTCAGTTTGCCAACAACTACAAGGAGGCGAAGAAGGTATGGGATGCGAGCGCAGAGGGCAGGGGTGTAGCACGTACAAGCTGTACAAAATACAACAAGCCTAACTTTAGGGGGCACGCGCATTCACGGTAGCTTCTTGCTTGCCCTGTGTGCTTAGGATTCCTCGCATTGCAAGAGTGACTTCTCGCAGCAGCAATAATGATTGAAGCATGCGAATTTGCTGACCTGACATGCTTGCTGGTGGAAGGAACAGCACGAGCAGTGCATGCATGCATTGTGCATGGCGCATGTTCACAATGCCGCACTGTGCATGGTTTGCCTATGATGAGCCTAGATAAATGTCCAATTGCTGGCTGAGCCCCTGGTACAACCAGTGAGTGCTGAGAACACGTCCTGGCTGAGGCTGACACACACGAATGCACGTGCAAGGTCATATGCTGCGCTAGCCAACGCACAGCTGCTTACACACTGCATATCTCCTCCGTCAATCATACTCCACGGCAGGCCCCTTCTGATGCTGATGCAAGTCCAATCTATGTACGAGTTGCTGACAGGTGGTGAGCACATGTGCACTGCTTGTGTTGTGGTTTTCACTTCAGGTGCGGGGCTATGAGAGCTTCATGCTTCTCGCCGCCGCTGTGACCTTCTCCTCCCACATGGAGCCTCTCATGGAACTGGTCAGGTGAGCACGTGGGCCTGTGTGGGCCAGAAACGTATGCTTCAAAATTGGATCTTTTTTTGGCACCTTTCACAGGGTGCTTGAATAGGCCATAATTCTGATTGCTTTAGACCAGGTGTGTTTTTCGCACGGGCTGGCACCTGCAACAGAGTGCAGGGCATGCCAGCACAACTGGCTTGCTTGCATGGTGTGTTCCTGCTCTGCTGCTGGGCACTGGACCTGATTGCAGGTGCTCAGCTCTTGGCTTGTTGGTGTCGTTTGCTATCTTGTGCAGAGAAAAGCTGCACATGGCCGGCGTTCCTTCGGTGCGCAACCGGCTGTCACACCTGCTTCAGTACGCGGTGCGGGGCATGGCCGCCAACCCCACCGCATCGGCCGCCCCGCTGTCCGCCTGGGTCAGCCACACCGTGAGCGAGGGGGTGCAGCTGGAGGAGCAGGCGAGGGCGCGGGTCAGGACCGCGGTGCAAGGCGCGGAGGCGGCACCCAGGCAAATGGGACTGGACAAGGTCGCGGCAGTGGGCTCGGTCATTCAAGGTGGGCCGCACGGCAGCTTTCAGCAAGGCCATGGGCCTCTCAGATTCAGTCTGTCAAAGAGCCTGGTTGGCAAGCTGACGTTGTGTCATGTGGTCATTGCCAGGCATGTCATTTGCGAACGGTGTGCATGTGTTGCTTGTGCTCAGGCACTGTGTCCGAGAGCGGCCGCGCCAAGCGTGTGCACGTGCTGGGCGATGCCGACGCGGCTGCGCTGCACTACCACATGCTGGTGGGCGCGGCGCTGCAGCTGCTGCGCTCGGCCATGCGGAGGGGCCCGCTGTCGGGCCGC
>QAXH01000051.1:0-10360 GCA_004335635.1 Chloromonas sp. AAM2 | reverse complement strand
CTCCGTCTCCGTCTCCCGTCTCCGGTGATCATGCCGCGGATGACATACTTGATGATTCACTAGTGTAAGGGGCTTGGCAGCGAGGTGTGGCAGCCAGCTACACGACCAGGCCATGGATCTGCAACAAAACCAGTGGCCTTCCGGTAGATGCCAAAGTGGCAAGTCAAATCTCCACCCACGTGTGACTAGTCCCGTAAATACTGCATGCTTTGACCAAGTGATTTCTCAGCCTTCCAGTTCCATCATGTCTTCTGTCTGCCGCAGTGGTGATGGTAACGCCAACCCCAGACTGCCCTGCAAGTAATTCCAAACCAACAGCTTCTTACCAGTTCCAGCTGCAGCTGCTCCTGTGCCTGCTGGGCAGCCTCGCCATCATCGGCACCGCTCCCACTCCGGCTGGCGTGCTCCCACGGCGGCAGGATGATCGAAGCACGGGCGCGCCTCTCCACCAGGTCATAACAGATCTGCAGCGCTTCACCGCCCGCCCGCCCAACAGCTCCGCCAGCGCTATCGGTTTGCGTGCCGCCGTGTGTGGCAGTGTGTGCTTCTTCAGCATGGGCCCAGGCGGTGGGGAATACAGGCACAGGGGCGTGAGGGAGGAGAGAGTCAAGGGCGGAGAGTGGGTCGCGCTGTCGATATGCCCCCGCTGCCGCCAGCACAACAAGCACGTCCGCGCGGGGAGGCGAAGGGTATCTAGGCGCAGAGCCAAACACGACACTGGGGGCTCGCGGTGCGGTGGAGAGGGAAGCCACCATGGCGTGCTCGTCAACGTGACGGTATCGGCCCGGGCCAGGGTCTTGGGACCATTGCTGTCCCGCTGCCACGCCTGGTGGAGGGCTGAGGCGGCCAAAGGGCTGCGGTCTCGCCTGGGCAGGTAGGGGTGGGAATGCAACCGCCCGCGCGGCCCGCTCAATCGCCCCGTACTGAGGATTGAGAACGGCCGGTGTCTGAGGCCGGATGGACAGCGACCGGCGCAGCGGCTGTGCGTAGGCTGGCAGCTGGGCGGCTTCCCATTGCAAGCTCTGCATGAGCAGGGCTGCTTCATGCTTCTGCAGCTGCCCTGTATCTATGTGTGTCTTCTCAGGTTGCGTGGTTGTGTGCAAAGTGTGTGCTGCACAGCCTGAAGTGCTCAGCGGTGGGCGCATTGACCATGCTTCCAACTCCTTGGCGGTTTCTGGAGCCACGTGGTGCACATGCGTTACTTCAGGCGGCTCAGCAGGCTTGGAAGAAACACAACCTTCAACACCAGACTGGTCAGAATGCCGCTGTGCCCATGGCCATGAAGCTGGCTGGATACCTGTATCAGACATTTGTCCTGAGGCCACATCCTGAGCCTGGGCCTCTCTGTCACCTTCTGCTGCCAAGCACAACACCTCGCCGTAATCTGCGTGATGCTCAGAAACCTCCCCTCTCTGCAGCACCTGCCCCAATCTCTCCTCCGCGACCATCAATCCAATCCCCATACCCTCCTGCACAAGTGCCATGTCCTGAGCCGTTTCTTTAGCCATTTCTACAGCTGTTTTCAAAACCGTTGTGTGAGTGTGTTCTGCTGCTCGCGCTGGCTGCTGCCCCTCCCCTGACTGCTCCAGTAGCAGCTGCCGCTGCCGCTCCACACGCTTGTTCCGACGGGCTTCCAGCACCCCCCGGATCTCATCCCTGACGCTGGGTGTGGCCCAGCACGTGGAGGGCACATGGTGGCTCTTGACCCAGTCACGTGCAGCATCCACTCCAAAAGTGACAACCTGCACGTGATGGCACATGGACATGTTCATAGTTCATGTGGCATGTGGCAGGCCGCCTCACCTTGATACTCCAGCGCATCTTTGGCCACCAGGTATCCATCCGTGGATTCTCTGTGATACCAGTCATTGTCCCATACCTTGGTGTGTGCAGGCGCTTCCTCCCGGGCGGGTGTGGGGCGGGTGCGGGGCGCGAACCAACTGCATGATGCAACATGAATGGACCAGTGTACATGCATGATATTATCGCAGGGAGCATGTCAGCTCCGCATGGGCGAGGCATGCCACAAGGTTTGCCAACAGGTAGTGCACAGTGTACGGTGCATGTCGAATCGCAGGCATGCATGCCCGTCCTGCATGTGCTCACGCGCGCTCACCGCCTCACATTGTCAACAACCACGATCATGCCTGGCTGGTTTCGTTTTGGCCATTCACTGGGAACAACCCAAGCGATCGGGCCTCTTTCAATCAAGCACTTGTCTGCCCTCGCCCATCCCGCCAGCTTCGTATGTGTTAATAATGTAGTTAATCGGTTCAATGTAGTTGCTAGGTTTATATTAGGTTCAGTTCAGGTTGTATGCATGGTTTACGTTCATCGCATGGGTCAGTTTGTACGTATGCTGCGTGCACCTCACCTGGGTCTGGCAGGCTTGGCATCCTGTGCCGTGTCGCCTGCACGCACATCCCCCGTGCCTTCGCCCTCATTTGCCTCAGCCTCCCGTGTGCGATTGGCAGGGAAGCGCGGCAGGGTGCTGAACCATGCAGCCGTGCACCGGGGCATGACTGCTGCGTATGCGCCATCCAGGCGCAGGTCGTGGGACGTTTGGAGTGTGTCGCGTCCGGCGGGAGGAGTGGGGGACTGCACGGCGTTCCGCACATGTGACACCCCTTCACACAGATATGCGGTGTAAACCAGGTGGTTATAATTTTTGATAGGCATGTGTGCTGATTTGTAAGTGCTGATTCAAGATGTCACATAAGCATTGTGTGTTTGCAGTCGACAACACATGAAGTGGTAAAGTTACGATCGAGAACACAGCAGGGATGTCAGCTGGTCCAGCAAACCATGCGGCTTCACTCAAACGTACCCGTGTGCGGTCTGCGCTAGGCCACCGCGGTGCAGTGGTGAATGGCACGGTGGGCTCTCTCCGCAGCACGGCCCGCTCCGCCCGCGCCAGCCCATCTCCGCCCGCCGGTGGCTGGCCGTCCCGAGGCGGCGGGGAGGTCACGGCCTGCTTGCGTGCCCGCTTGCTCGGCGATGCTGCACAGACACCACGATTTGTTCAGAGACAACAACATGCTTTTCTTGTATAGAACCGTCTAATCAGGGCGATGCTGCACATTCAGCAGTGCAGTCATGGATGGTGGAGCAGGGCCATGAGCACCAGTATGAGCTTTTGAGTGTCGGCAACATTTCGCTCCTGTGATGCAATCAAGAGCCAATAGCCGAGTGATCAGGAGGAACGACGTGGTCGCCTCCAAGATGTGTCCGCGGAAGAGTTTTACGCGCGACCTGAAGCACACGCTTGGTTGATGCTTGGTGAGTGCACGCCCCGCAGCCGTGACACCAACCTGCTGCTGACCCCGATGAAACACTACGCCCCAGGCTGTCATTGCTGGAATGATTGCCTGGCACGTGCTGTGCCAGAGCTTGCAGCCACACGTGGTTGCTGCCCCATGCTGAGATGTCAACCGGCTCCATGTCATCGTCCCCGTCTGCTCCAGAGACCATGATGGGTTGGCCTGGCACATCTATCACTGCTGCCAGGACCTTATCACCAGCGTCAAGCGGTTTCCTCTTGCAGCCGTTTCCTGTGGCCTTTGGCTGGTTGTTGTTAGAAGTTGCAAAGGTGGCTGCAGCGGGCCGGCGCCATTGGGATAGCATCCGGTCCTGCTTGGAACTGAGAGCTGATGATTGTCTGCCCCTGCATCAGAAAGCATAGTGGTAAAGTTTCAGCAACTTGAGCTTGTGCCTCCGTGACGCCTCCGTGACGACCCCGTAACGGAACTGCGATGGCGTTGTGTTTAGGAGTGCTGTCTTTCTGGTCTGCTGATCAAGTTCAATCAGTGAATGCAAGACAGCAAGCGTGCAAGCAAGCAGGCAATTGCATAGCGTTGGCATCCAAAGCCTGCATATGGTGTGTTCCAAACGTGAAGTTGTGTTCACTGTTGCTTAGTGTTGAAAGAAAGGCAAACTGAACCCAGCAAACTGAGGTTGACGCCTTCAAGATAACCAACATAATCCAGCACAATACCTGCTGCTGCTGTTGCGCTTTTCTTGCATTTCTTCCAGCCCAGTCAAAGCCTGTTGTGGCACGGCAACAGGCAGGGTGGACGCCAGGCCTCTGCTCGCCCGGGGCATGACCGCACATGCGGCTCGCTCCCTGCAGCAGGAAATGTCTGGCAGAAGCACATCTGGGGCCTCTTTCCGCCCCTGCTGCTGTGGCTCCTGCCATCTCCTGCGCCTCACACCTTGCTTGGGTGCAGTTGCTGGTGTGGCAGTGATGATGCTGGGCAAAGAGACGTTAGGCGCTGCTGCAACCGGCTGCCCCTGCGGCTCTGGACCTGCCCTGTGCCGCCCACTCCTATGCACCGTGCTCTGTGCAGCCTGATCGTTTGCGTGGGAAACGCTTTGCTGCACTAGGTTCCCATGCTTGCCAGAATGCATGGCATCCGGCCGAGTTGCATTGGGCACAGCCGTGGTAGTGTTGCTGCTTGTGTGCTGGCCGACTTGATGGCTGCGCTTGGTTTTGTGCAGGCCCTGTTGCTTGCTGTTTGTGTCGGTGCGTGTGATGCCTGTGACATGGGATGGAAGGTGCTCCAGGAAAGCATGGCTGGGGTCCCCTGGGTAGTGGAGCAGCCTGTCATGTACAATCAAGCGCGCATGGCACTGCAGAGTTATGGCGGGCAAGCATGAATGCATGGGCATGATAAGGGCATGGCGGTGCCATAGGCAGTGCATGCCAAGGTGTGAGCATGGGAGAGCATGTACATGCACTCCCATGCTCTGTATGCGTTGGACAGAGCGTTGGACAGGGCGCATGTGGTATTGCAGACCTGGGTGTAGTCCAGCGTGGTGTAGACAGCAAGCCTCCAGAGAGCTGCCGCGGATTCGGGCTGACGTTCTCATAGCTCCAGGTTGGCAGAGCAGGGCCTGGGTTATGTGTGGCAGGCTGCTCATCTCCATGCGGAGTGCTGAGCTGCAGGAGCTTGTCAGGGTTGGAGGTCCGCCGTTGGAGGTACTGGTCACGCAAGCGCGCGACCATCTCCAGTGTTGTCATGGATAAGTTGTCCTGTCCTCGACCGTGCAAGTGCTGAAAACCCAACTTTGGACCGCCCGGCTTTGGGCAGACGTTTCTGCCCGCCATCCCTTGGACGGTGTATCCCTACGCTCTCTAAGTTCAATTCTTATCTGCTCCTTGTCTGACTTCATGCAAAGCGCAGATCATTCTCCCATTCTTCTCGAACTTAGGCTCTGCAATCCGAGATCTTTCAAAATCACGGCAACAGCTGGTTGGTGCAACTGTGTGGTAGGCGCACGCGCAAGACATTCTACACATGGCCATGTGGCCATGCATGAACAGGTCAAGTCATGCATGCGGGAATGCTTCTTTCACCACTATCACGCCTGCATGACTGAGGCTGAGCGCGCCTGCCCAATTGGATGCACGATGCATCACATGAAGTCTACAGGCCACCCACGCGCAATAAGGGCGATTAGAATGACCTGAATCAACATCCGGGTCATGTGCAACAGGCTTATTGGTCCGTGCAGACATATTCATGCACATGGCAGCCATTGCGTTGATCAGGAGCTTGACCTCTTTACACCAGGACGTCACAAGTTGTTAAGCAAACTGACTGGCGGTCTACGTTGCCATATGCTTCTCAAGCCTGCATTCCACACAAAGGACGCTTTGCTCAGCACAGCAGCGAATCAACTTTGAACCAAGGCAAGTGCAACGACGTGCAGACTGTCCCTTGACGACCGCTGCTGGTGTAGTCAGCTTGGAGTCAATATTCTATATTCTGGCAACAATTTAAAGGGCCTTCCCATGAATCATTTGGCTCCTGAGGCTCTACATGCGGCCTGCCCTCCGCCACCTACAGACCGCTCCTTGTGAGCACAGCTGCCATGGCTTGTATAGCCAGTTGAAGCACATGCAGATTGCGCATCGTACAGTCAGTGCTGCATGGTTTGTATCAGCGCTGGAAAGCGCTGCATGTGACAAACTGACATGTGTACTGAACCTGACCTGTGGGTTGTGCACCAGAACAAAGACACCCTTTTCTGCATCTTGTATCAGCATCTTTGGTCAGTACTGCTGCTGGAAGACTCAGTAGTTGGATTCACCCGGGAGCCACGAGTCGCATGCAGCAAACTCTATGAGCAAGAATTCCCTCAAAGAAACAGGAAGAGGGCAGCAAAAGTCAAGTCGAGGCTGAGGGCAGAGTGGCAGCAGCCAGATTCAGAAGCTAAGCCCCTTCGATATCTTCATCATCTCCATTTGAAACCAAACCTCCAGCCAGACTCCAATCTCCAGTTTGTGCGCTGCACTAACTCTGGAATCAGGTACTACAGAAGCGGTGGTACCAGCCAGCCAGGTACGTGGGCAGTGATCATGGAACACAAATATGCTGCCTACGAGTGGCCTGGCATGCTGTCCATGCTTAACAAACACGCCTCCCAACTGAGCAGGCAAACTCAACATTGCACAGTCATGAGGAGTTTACACATGCAGAACAGGAGCTGTTGTACCAGCATGTCATGCAAGGCGCTTGAAGCTTTGCAAGGCCAGGCAGGGCTACGTGGGCTTTGTTGCAGTGCCGCTCCTGACCTGGTGCAGCAAAGTCACACAATCCTGAAGAGATGCGCGGCCTTCTTGGCAACTGTCGCTATCAAATCCAATTGGTTCGTCACTTGTCGTATGACTGCCTACGTGTCAGCCCGTGTTAAGATACCGCTCTAGGCGGGTGCCAGGACACCTTACAGAAACCCTGACCAGTCCGCAGTGAGACGTCATCAAATCATGTCGAATCAACGCAAGGTTCATCAGACTCAGGCTTGATACCAAACTTGACCTGGGCTCAAACTAGGGTCAGCTCTCAGTTTGCTGCATGCCCTACAGAGCCTACGTGGTTTACATAGCCACGTATTCCTTAAGCCTGGCATTCCACAGTACAGGCTCCTTTCCCAGCCTGATCCTTTCCTTGTTGGTTTCGCACGCCTTCTTGTGCGAGAGGTGAGTGCATGTCTTGCAGTTGCCGCAGCGGGGCGTGTGGCCGATGAACTGGCGGGACCGGCCCGGGGTCAGCGGGACAGGAGAGGCGTCGGGAATGCTCTCGCCGCCTGTGGGCAAGGCCAGGCACATGCTGATGTGTAGCAGCACGTGATTGATGTGTCGCAGCACGTGTGATCCATGGCACACCCATGACATCACTCTGAACAGCGTGCCGCACGTATGGGCCACCACCTCTATTCACCTACCATTCCAAGGTTATCTCATACGCAGGTATCAAAGCTCCAGGCCGCAAACAAAAGATTTGCACAATTAGATAGGCAGCGTTCAGTGTGTTTAACTGCTTTCGTGTTTGAATCTTACAGAATTTACCTGATGCACCTTGCTGTGTGGTGTGGTATGGTTCCCCGTGCTCGTTCTCGTACAGTTGCACAAAGTGTGCCTGCAGGTTGGGCGCGCCGGTCCCGCAGCCGGGCAGGGCAGAGAGGTGCTGGCGCCAGGAGACCAGCAGAGCCATGCAGCAGGAGGCCTGCGGGGAAGGCGACAGCGCAGGCAGGCAGGCAGGCAGTGCAGGCGTGCCAGTAGACAGGGTAAAGGATGTGAGGTCACAGGGACTCAAACACAGGATTACAAGGGCTCTCCGCATTGAGTGCCCAATCAATGGATACTCAACGTTACCACCATCCAAAGCTCATGCCAGAAACAGCCATGTCAATGCTTCGTAGAAAACTTCTGTGAGCTGAAGTGTCAACACACTAGCAATTAGTAGGCCAGGTAGTTGTAAGAATGCTGTCAAATTGCTAACCCTCTTCAAGGTCATGGGTTCAGCCACTCAAGGTCATGGGTTCAGCCACTCCTAGGTAGACCCTTACCACATGTGCATCATGCAGGAAGCCCCTGGTAAAGTTGTGGTTGTAAAGCACTGGGCTGAGACACTAGGATCAACCGTCATTTAGTTGTACAACTGGTTCAGCAACGGAACCGTGTCTTCATCACCCCATGGATTACTCACCTGGTCTGGGGTCATGTTCTCAGGCAAAGCGTCCTGCTGCCCAAGACTGCCCTCCAGCTGGGCCCCGTCCCCCTGCTGTGCCCGCAGCTCCTGGCCCGGACCGCCTCTCAAGGGACTCGGAGCAGACATCAGGGGCCTAGACGGGATGCCAGCACCTTCCGCTGCTACACCTTCACCGGCTAAACCAGCTGGAGCAGTAGGCACGGCGCCCTCTGAATCATGCATGGCAGCGGAATCGCCAGCCATCAAGCCTTGAGTGGCAGTGCCAAGGCTGGCAGTGACTGCCCCGCCCTCTGAAGCCTGATTGGCCGACGAAAGGGCTGCAGCTGCTTCCTTGCCTTCCGTACTCAGCATTGCGGCTGGCCTGGCCCCTGCTGCTGCGTCGGGTACACCGGCTGGTATGCCGGGTTGTGAGGGGTTGGCGCCAGCAGCCTGGGCGGGTGAGGGTGGGTGTGATGGGGAAACCGGTAATTGCGGTTCTGGAGCTGTGGTACGGCTTGCATTGGTGGGCGGAGCTGGGAGGGTACTATTAAGAACATGTGTGGTGGTGGTAGCGGTGGTGATAAGCGTGTCACTGGCAATCGCAGCTACGGTTGTGACTGGTGCAGCCACAACTGCTTGCTCAACTGTTGCATCTGCGCTTGTGGGGTTATTTAAGTTGTCAAGGACGTCATGCTTCTCAGCAGCTTCTGCCATTGTTGGTCGCTCCCCACCCTGCCCCTGGCCCAAGCCAGGCTCAGTTTCACCCAATGCAAGCCCCTCAACACTTGCTGACACCCGCAGTTGCAAACCAATCCTAGATGCTGCCGGCGGTGGCGACTGTGGGGACGATACACCATCTATCTCCCCTCGCCCTCGCTTCTGCCTGCCCTGCTTCGGTTTACCGGGCGTCCCTGCAGCCCCTCCGCTGTTGGCTGGCCTGAGCCTGCCTTCGCTCCCTCCGCCACCACTGTTCGCTAGGCTTTGGGCCAGTAGTTGACCTGATGATATCCCAACCGGGTCCCGGGCCGCGGCACGAGCGAAGGCAAGCGCTAGTCGCGGCATGTCGGCACATGTGCCGTGTTGGTCTTGCCACCGCTTTAACGCTTCCGATGCAAGACGCGCACTGCGGCTGGCATTGCCTGCACACACGCACGCACGTGCAGGAACACACGACCGTGCGTTGAATCATTACAACTCGCAGCCCTGGAAAACATTTGTATAAATTACGTGCACTGCTATATACAGTGTATGCACAGTGTATGCACAGTGTATGCACAGTGTATGCACAGTGTATGCACAGTGTATGCAGGTTAACAATATCGGAGAGCAGAAGTGCCAGGCCTGCAAACTCGAGAGGCAGCAAGAAGCAAACGAAGAACAATTCCACCAAAGCTCCACCTTGACCGTCAGATCCCAATCCTCAGGAACTGATCAACTAATTGCAGTACATGAGGCCCTGGTTGTTGTATGTGACTCACCTACTGTGGGCCGCACGCCCTGCTCGCAGTAGCTGAGGTGCTTGCGCTCGGACACCTGACACACAGAGAGGCGGCGGACATGAACGCATGTCAGCCGCACCGACGCCACAAACAGACGGCGGTGTTTCAGCTCTCAGCCGCATCCCCCATGTCAACGAAGGTCTGCATCCTTCCGTTGCGACCCATGCACCTCACACCGCATGGCCGCTTGCAACCATGAAGCCCCACCGACTGAATACTTGATGCCATACTTGGCGCAACACAGCTCCACACCCCCTGCTCTGTCAGCCTCTTTAACAGTGCATGTGTATGCACATCACAATAACAGATCACCGCGTCGGTCTCATACAGCCCCCCTCCTTACCCGGCTGTTCAGCCATTCGAAGGATGCAGTTCGCCTCGCCTCCGTCGCCGCCATGCCCTGCTCCACCGGCAGCAGGTAGAAGGCGTACAACGCCCGCATGATGTCCCCCAGGTCCCCCCTCCCCTGGAGCTGGGAGGACAGGCGGGACCAGCCCTCAGGGGGCAGCTGGGAGAAACCGACAGCGCTCACCTGCAAAACACCAGTGCTTACTGCTTGTGACACAATGGATACATATAACTCAGTATAACTCAGTTCAAGGCAGGGCTCGGCGCCAGCAATTACATGAGTGTCCAGAACAAGAGTGCCGTGAACGTAACATTTCATGCCTAGGAACAATCGGTTGAAAGCTTACAACTGAGTCTGCTTTCAATTGTCCTCCAGTTGTAAGGCAAATTTCTGATCTCCGTTGTGCGCTTGAGAAGAACACACACACGTCTTCATGTCAAGGGACTGAAAAAGGAGGGGTGCATTAGATTGTAGTCAGAGCCAGACCCATGCAACCACTGCCAAGCAGGGCTGCCACAACATGGGTTGCTAGTTACTGA
>QAXH01000038.1:0-12621 GCA_004335635.1 Chloromonas sp. AAM2 | reverse complement strand
GGCACGTGGTCATGCAAAACAGTATCAAGATAGGCCTCGGCTGTTATGAACGTACCCAATGCACGTGATGCATAGGATACCCATGAGCATGATGACCATGATGACCTGCGTCCATGGGCCGTACTCTGCTATGGTAAAGCCTGTGCTTGGGCAGGCCTTCTGCTGCATCAGCTGCTGCTCTGCGTCTGCACCCCTCTGACCTCGGTGCGCTGTTGTTGCAACTCCTCCAACGCCTTCTGTGCCTGTTCCGCCGCACGCTGCGCCTGTGCCGCTTCCCTCTTGGCCCCTGCCAGCGCAGCTGCCGCCACTGAGGCCTCCTTGCTGGCTGACTTGACCGCGGCGGCACTCTCAGCCGCAGAGGTGGTGGCGGTGCGCACCTGGGGACATGCAACAGGCTAGGCACAACTAACAACAGACAAGGTAGGTCAGGCAGCGACCATTGGCCTGTTTGGCCTGCAGCATCGCAAAACCGCAGTAAGGAAAAGCCCGTATGCAAGTTGTAATTGCAGTGATGATCATGTGATGTTGAGCACGACGTCAGAGTGAGAACAACGACAGGACCGGGGACTATGTGGGTTGGACGGGTCAGAGTCCCTCCCCTCATGTGATGTTGAACCCAACACCAACTGGGCCAACACCAACTCCATGTGGCCATGTGAGAAAGGTTTCCCTGGCAGGCTACAGACAACTGACAGCACACCCAGGAGCCTTTCTGCTTGCCCCCTCCCACCTGTGACTCAAGCCTCACGACCTCATCCGACAGCCGCATGCACTCATCCATGCTCTTCTTCAGCAGGTTGCGCATGTCATCATAGGCAGACTGCGGACAGGCATGCAGACACAGAGTGTGAGTGATGAATTTACATTGAGGTATGATCAGATTGTCAATTCGTGATCTGTAGGCAGCTTGTACGCACAGCCAGTGAATTATTGTGCAGAGTTCCAGCAACACTGCAATTCCCGTCATGGAACATAGACATGCTGTTGTGCGCTCATAAGCCATGACGCTATGAATTAGTTGCTTGTCTGGTAGTACTGCCAATATACTGCATGGCCCACATGTAATCATGCTTTACCTTCATGTCATCGTATGCCTTCCGCATGTCATGCTCATGCGCCCCGCTGTCCACGCTGCGCCGCTGCTCAACTGAGGGAGGGTTACGGGGTGGTGCGCCACTGCTTGCCCCACCGTTCTGTGTTGGCTGCAGCGCTGCCGCCACCGCCTTAGCTGCAGCCTGAGCCGGTGCTGGAGCCGTTTTGTTAACCGCCAAGACATGTGCCATGTCCCCGCTGACGCTGGCGCTGCTGCTGCTGCTGGAGCCGCTGCTGGCTGGTTGGCTGCCATTTGCCGCTCCCGGCCTGACGGATTGGGACGTGATGCTGGCTGGTGCTGTAATCTGCTGACTGACGGGTGTGGCCTGCTGCCACTCGTGACCGGATGGCGATCCAGAAACTGCTGCCGCAGCAGCTACAGCTGCGAGGCTGGGAATGGTAATAGCCGTTGCATCACTAGACTGTGTGGGTTTTAGACCACTGTTACTACTGGCGCTGCTTCGCCCTTGGACGGCCGCGTCCAAGGTTGCTCGTGTGTCAGCAACCAAGGTTGACGTTTTTGAAAAACTGGAAGCGTCTTTTGAAGCGGGCATGGGCGACTCTTCCTTGGCATGTGCATGGCCAGTGCTGGCACTATCATGGCTTGCATGTTTGGTGATGCTCTCAGTGGTTGGTGGTTGGGCACTGCTTGTTGCTCCTGATGTGATGCTGCCTATGCTGGTTGGTTGGTTGGCTTTGGTTGAGGGAGAGGAGAGCAAGTTGCTAGGCTGCTTGAGTGCCCGGGAGGCTGCACTATCTGCTGCAGCAGCTGTGGCTGCTAATGTGGGTCTGTTGGGCGATGGAGCAACAGCTGGAGCTGCGTTGGTGGTTGGTTGCCAATGGCCCTTGGCCTCATGGTGACTGTGCGCTGTTGGCATGGGCCTGTGACCATGCATTGGGTAGACAGGCATGTGAAGAACGAGCAAGCCATCTGTGCGAACATGTCCAATGTCCAACATCAACACTGCCTGGCATAAGTTATAGATTGAATTTCTTATCCATGGAAGGCTCTGATCTCATTCAGAGTGTATGCATGACTCGTAACATGGCTGCAGCGTGTGCAGTGCTGCAATGCAAGTGGTTTGTTCAGCATTGCCTAAGTTTATCCTTACCCGTGCCGGTTGTGCTCTCCTGCATCATCCTGCTCGCCCTGCTGTGCCTGCATGCAGTGCACGCCTGGATACGCATCAGCTTCCGGTGCAAACCTTACTGACCAGACTTGACAAGTTGCTACTTTTCACGATCAAGGCACCTTTATGTCCCTGACTCCTTCAAGCGCAGCTTGGCTGAACTCCTTGACGCCTTCGCTAACAGCTGAATGTGCACTCTGCACCACATTCTTGAACGTATCAAGACGCCACATTGCGATTGGAATGATAAATGGGCCACGCCGCGTTGCAAGGCAGCACTGGCAATGCCCAACTTGCAACGATCGTGCATGAAAACGCTTTCAGGGTTTGTTCTCTGCGAGTGTATTTGATACCCACATTGCGTGAACTGCACTGCAGCCCTACCTCTGATGGGCTTGCAAGTGCCTGAATTTGCGGGTCTGACGGAATCCTTCGTGTTTGCGGGTCCGACCATGGGAACACTGCCCCACACAGCAGGTTCCAAACATAACCCCGAGTAAGGGTGGAGTTGTTCTTTGCTGGTGGTCTTCTTGATCTCCTGACTGTGGACCCCTGCATCTAAGTTATGGGCGGCATGACATCGTGCTGCCTTCCCAGGGTCCACCATCGCCTATTTTGTATTTGCTCTGGCTCCATTGTAGCCTTCCAGCTAGCGTCGGTCTGGCGGGACATGGCTTTTGTGCAGGTTGACCATCAGGTTATGCGTTTGGTGAGCAACCTTCCCAGGCACATGATCAGGGATAAGGGTTGATCAGGGTCATGCATATTTTAGCCGCGTGATCGGGCAGCAGGACACGAAGGACTGCTATCATGCTAACATGTCCTGTACCTCAAGTGTAAAATTGACGGATCCTCTGATCATCACAAAGCCATACGTTTGTCACAGGCTTCAGAACATGTGAGGAACAACGAGGACCAAAGAAAGCAACTGCGCACTTGTGCTTGCCTGCGCCAACCTGTGCTTCGGTTGTTTCTGATTCTCATGTTATAATTTGGTGCGCGTGCGTAGATACTGTCATGCATGGCAGGAGCCAGCCAGTCATGGTATTGGTATACTGGTCTGAGTAAAGAGCGGCACTGTTCGTACGGGTATTGCAGGCTAAGACTGGGACCTCTCAGCCTGCTGTTTAGCTTTTACGCCCACCCAGGTTTGGCATGTGAACGCAATTCCCTTCACATGTAGGTTGGACAGGTTGGAGTCCCTCCCCTCTGTGACCCGCTGCTGTGCACAGTTCCATGCGTGGGTCGACATCTCACGAGCACCTACTGCACACTACGAAAAATTGCTGATGCGTCTGACACAGTGACCAACACGGAGGAGGGTATGACTAAATGCAGTACTTGGCTGCCATCACCAAGAACCCCAGCTTTCCTATCCTTCCAATGGCTGTCCTCCATGTCCATGGCAGTCTCACTTCTGCATGGTACTCAGCTAGGAGGTCATGCTTGTCGTTGAGGTCATGCTTTTACACAGGTGTTGCCACAACACCACTCGCATTGCAATCTCACACATGCATGTAAAGACCTACACCTTATTGAGCGGTACCAAACCCAACTTACACAGATTCCATGGATTCCATGTCCCTGCAAGTGTCAGCTCATGTAGAAGAGGAGCAATTCCAATCACAACCTGCACTGTGCTGAGGTACAGCCAGAAGCGGATGTTGTTAGTTTACTCTCTGCACTTCTTGCTGCAGTTCAACACATCGCACTCAGGCCTTTGGTCAGCCGGAACTACGCCTTCTTGTCGCCACAGACCCGTGCACACAGGCCGAACTGCTTTTTTATGTCTGTCATGCATAAGTAGCCGTAGCAGGATGACTGCTGCATGAGCGAGTAAACTTAGATATGCACAGACACCACCAGTGCACCTTGCATTATCTATCCAAGCCACGTGTCCAAGGCAACTCGATAATCGAATCGCATGCACAGTTCTGGATGTCCAAACAAACCACGCACACAGATGCCAACTGAACCAACGCAATGCTTGGAAACAATAAGCCAATGAGGGTGGAAGCAGAGAGGGGCAGGTTGCTGGAAGTGTCAACAAGGCCCCGCCCATAAATCTGCCCTAGAGTTTCCTGAAACTTGAAAGTTTCATGCCAAGCTTGGCACGTCCAGCCGTGCATCCATTAAAAGCGCAAGCTGGAAGTCACACAAAATCAGAGTTTGGTGGGTCAAGGGTGTGGTGGCATCGCGCGGTCATGTCAGCTGGCCTGGCAATAGCAATAATTGCCTTTTGGCATGACATGACAAGCTAAACCCTGTCTAGCGGTATCGGCCAAGGGGTGTAAACCCACTTGACATCTACGGCACAACGACCATGCAAGCATAAACCCCTGTACCTTCAACGTAACGTGATCCACATGCTATTCTCCATCCATGTGGTGCCAGCTCACAGGCAAGCCATGCATTTCTACAACCATACCAGACCAGGCTATAGTCGAGCCTTCAAATATCAACTCACTTGCCACACCAATTTCCAGTTGAGCTCAAAACAACACCATGCAATGCAGACGAGTTTGCACCAGATGTTGGTCTGAATGTGTTCTGCAGCCATTGCCAGTGGTTTACGTTCCAAGTAGCACTGTGCAGGCCGTTGAGGGTCAAAGAAGGGTGCTGCCCTGGGCCGCAATACGTCTGAAAGTTGAGAGCGAGCAATGCGAAAATAGATTGGGACACTTGCGTCCACTGAAACAGCAATGCGGTTGGAGTTGAGTTCACTTTCTCGTTGGGTTGCAACCTGTGCCTTGATGCGTACTCCTCCAATCTCAAAACCAGCAAACCAGCAAAACTGCATGCTCGCGCCACTACTGTTCCAACGCTACCTTGAGAATTTTTGTTCAAGGCCAAACCTTTGTGTTCGACATTAATCCTATGCATAGGCATAATCAACCAGGCAACCAGTATACTGGCAACAGTTCAGACGTCCTGTCTGTTTTAATCCCATGCCACCTTGAGCACGCCACAGCAAGGACTCGGATGCTAGACAAATCATTCTTGTGTGTAGAAAACACACACTGTATTGCATGAAGCACGTGGTCCCAGAACTGGCAAACTTACTCTTTTTTTGACTATTAGAAACTAACCAGAAACTGTCAACCTGCACAGAAAGTTCTATTACCAACCATGGCCCCATGGCGCAATGAGGCATGTCACATTGAAGCAAATATGGATGGTGGTTTCTTGCCACACATCTCGTGTCACATGTGCAGCCGCCAATCCATGCTCCCATTGAGGCATGCCTATTGTGCGAGCGGAGTCTTATCATCTCTCTGCCAGCCTGACCAAGTATGCATCTGTGCGCGCTCAAGCCAGCCGACAAACTCAGGCTTACTCAACTGCTAGTACGGAAATTGATCCTAAATTGGCGGCCAGGCAACTGTTCTGGTAGCAACGATGATTATTTGACAGTTCGTAAACCATTTTGTACCACATGCTCGGCAAACGTGGACGGCGTTCTCAGTGGGCCCCTTGCAAGCGTTCAAACCAGGAGGTTCAACCACATCGAAATCACATGATGAAGAGTGGGTACAGCCGTGACTGTGCAAAGCGACCAATGAGCAGGTTTGAGCTGGTGCAGTAGCATGATGATAAGTGGGTACAGCCGTCAGGCAGCTGTCCGTGCAGCAAACCAAAACTGCGGTTTCCGGAGGTTTCTAGCAGATGCCTGCAAACTATTGCTCAATCTGTCCGAACAACGCCCGCATGCAGTGCCCATGACCGGCCATCGACCCACCCGTTTTACTCGGACTTTGTTTCACGTGTACGTTTCTACTGTGGCTGCCAATGTCCCTGCTCTATTGCTGACGATGATGTTGTGGTTGCTGTGGTGGCTGCGGTGGAAGCTGGAGGCGGTGTTGTTGCTGCTGTGGCGGGTGGTAGGGTGTAAATGTTGCTGTGGGATTGCCAGGAGTCGAGAGCGGGGGAGCTGCGATTGTAAGATAGGGCGGCCGGGAACTGCTTGGAACCGGGTGGAAGTTGCCCAGCGAGCGAAGCATACGAATGTTCTCCTCTGTCACCTGAGTTGCGTGCCAAGCAGACGAAGTAAGGGGTGTGCGATGGGCCGTGCACGTGCTGTACGGGCACGTGGATAGAAGCACTGCCCGGCTGCCACCACTGCGGCAATCAGTGTGAGACAGGGCTGCACAAATGAGTGACAGTATGGCAATACCAAGGCATAACAAAACTCTCCTGTCTGCATCATGCGTAGTGCCTGCGCTTGGCGCACATGTTTGCCTACCTCTCCCTACATATATGTGTGTGTGTGTGTGTGTCATCAGAGGTGAGGGAATAGCTCTGTGCCCCACCTGGGGAACTGGTGCCTGTGTTGTGTACTGGTAGTTGTAGTGTTGGGTGTCGGCGTCAACGTTCGCCATTGGCGCTTCCTCCATCACCTGTGGATGAGCCTGCGATCAGAAGCACTGCGTGTGCGTCACGTGCATGCTGTGAGAACCATTTGGTACACGTGACATACCGTGTGGAATAGCGACGTACCAATCGCACTGTGCTACTCCATGCCTAGTTCCAGCAGGGGCGCTCGCAATTAGAAAAACAGGCGCGATGAATGAAGTGCGGATGACAGTCCAGGGTGTGAAAGGTTGAGGGGTACATGTGCATGACAAAGGCAGAATCTGCTTTGCAGCATCCATGTCCTTTAACCCCTTTTCGTCCGGCTAGCACCATGCAGCAGGCTGCCGAGTCATGCCAGCAAACCAAGCTGCTGCGGGATTCTGGGTTATGGCTCGGGCAGGTTGGACCATTTGTGCACGCTCGTGGGTTGAAAGCTGCCCACCCCATGTGCGGCGGACACAAGCATGCCAGTGCCTCCCTGTGCTCTGTGGAGAGGGCGTCGGCGCACCAACTGATAGCTGCTGCAGCAGAGCTGCTCCCGCTGGTATGCAATGAGGTGGCGCAGCTGCAGATCAGGCACTTTTGCTTCCTTCAAGGCGGTAAGCACAAGGCTGCTAGATGGAATGCGTGTGATGGAAGCCACAAGCACTGGCAGCACGTCCCTTCCTTCCCGATGGCTCGTCAGCTGCACAGCTTGAAAGGTGGCCAAAGCTTCTGACAAATGCAACTGACAGAAGCTGTTCACCTCGTTCGCATCATCGACCTCATTCCGAATCGATGCCACCATGCTGATGGTGCCATCTGCCACCCCCGCTGCCTGAAGCACAAAGCGCTGAACAACTTATGGTGTCAATGAACACAACGCCGGCTGCGCTTTGGGTCAGCCCTCGATGTCAGCCTCGTTGTCGGTCTTTTGCGTGCGTTGGGAAGCCCTCGTGATACTTAGCATGATGGCATACTCAAAGTCTGTAATGGGCACGTACATTGGCTGCCAGGGGCGGGTGCGCCTCCTCCTCCGACCCAAAGTGAGGAGTGGGTCGGCAATATCAGTACGCCCTCCTCCTGGTTCAACAAGACGGCTTTCTTTCCTGTTGATGAGAACGTGACAACTAATCTCACTCACTTTCTCACACACCCGCTCGACTGCTCTACCTGTTGATCAACCATCTGGTCTACCTGCTCATCAACAGGACTTCAACAGTGAAGCGGCTCACCAATTGGTAGTGTGTGGTGCCATGTGGCCCTGTCTGCTGCACCAGCTGGTACCCAGGCAGCAGTGAACTCAGCATGTAGGGCGCTGGCCCGCTGTCACTTGAGTGCATGCCGCCCCCAGACGGCCGCAGGTGCATGACCCCATTGCCCAGCAGGCGAGCGTTGAGCTGCCCCTGCACGCCCTGCATCTGCGACTGGATTTTGTCGATCTGAAGCTGGGCTCGGGAGTGCGCCTGCAGAGCGAGGTAGCAGGCAGGCAGGCGAATCGCAACAGAGGCGTTGGGTGGACTCGGAGACGCAGCAACGAGTCGGTGTGGGCCGGCAGAGCAAAGCAGATGGACATGAATCAGGTGTACGGGACCATGAGATCATGTGGGATATGTCCTATGAATAACTGGAGTGTACAACGCAGATGGCACCATGTTACCTTTTACACCGTACCTGTGCATGTCCACTGGCCAGTGCCTCAGTCCGCTGCAGCGCTGCAGTCATCTCCCACAGCGTCTGGTCATGCGCATAGGCAGCGCTGGCGTCCTGCATATAACATTGGGGTCAGGGTCAAACCAGATGTGAGTCAAGTTTCAGGGCAAAGGTCAAGGAAAGCAAGGGAAGGCGGGAAGTACCCTCAGGCGTGCTGACTTGTCACATGCTTGAAGCATTAGGATCATTCATTGTGCTGAGTCTGAATCATGTGCCCAGCACAGCCTCGAGTGCCACGAGCACGGCGGTCAGATTGCAGGCCGACGATCAGACACAGCAGTGCACCGCCCACGGGTCACCTGCGTTCCTATGGGTATGGGAACACATCACACAACCCTGGTCGCAGGCAGATGCCCACCTGGCCAGGTTCCAGCGGTGGGTATGCGTTGAGTCTTGCCTGCACCTGGTCCCGCAGCTGCTGCGCCTGGGCCGTGGCAGTGGCGTGATTCTGAAAGCAGCACACAAGCAGGCATGTAGCGTCACTGCTTACACTACTACTAATGCTATCTGAGATGCTACAATTACGAGTGCTTGAACTAGAGAGGATCCAAATCTGGTGCGAGTGTGCTTGGTGCAGAGAAACTCATTGACTAAATGGGCCCTCATGCTATGGCTTCACATGCAATGGCCCCGGCTCACACCGCCGATTGAAACCGGCAGCGGCTCCTCACAGGGCCTCAGGAGCAAACACTCGGGCAGCGATCGGGGCAGCCTAAGGAGCTACATCTTACAGCTTTGATAGCAATGGCCCACCTGAGCAGCCGCGTTCACGGCGTGCTGCTGCGCCTGAAGGTCCGCCTGCAGCCCTGCCATCTGCTGCTCCAGGCTAAGACTCGAGCTGTTGGTGCCATTGATCTTGAGAAGAGGAGGAATACCCAATCCTGCAAAACAATCCACGCGGCATGCATTTGAAGCTGACGAATTGCGCCGTACCCAGTCACATGACGGTGCTGTGTGCATGGCACATGCCGAGTAGAAATGCGCCAGCCTCTTGGTAGGTCGCCATGTGACCTATAGTGCTCAACACTTGTCAGCTGCAGGTTGAGGCTACAACCAATGGATTGAGTCGCATGTATGTCCACAGGTTGCATGCATGTGTGCAATGTGTAGTGCACATTCTAGGGTTGCGTAGCGGTAGCTAACAACCAGCGCAGGCCGACGAATTGCCAATGATACGATGTTGACCCCATTGCCATGTGCCTGACCTGCCGAGTGAGTCGGGGCGATGTGCAGGGGTGGGGGTGCCAGCTGGTAGCTGGGTGCCTCCGCCAGTATGCTGGGGACTGGGCGAATTGGGATGGGCTGTGCGATGGGCTTGGGATCCTGCCGAGGAGGTAGCCCAGACGTCGACTGGTAGTTGCCCTCCTGCCGGAATAACAAATCCCAAGCACAACTTAGCTTGCACTGGCTATGCCGAGTCTGGTATGAGGAAGTACCAAGAGCTAGCCACAGGATAGCCTGAACTCAGAAAGCACTTGAAATGAGCTCGGGCACTTACCGTGCCGGCCCCATCTACTTCTGCCAAGCGCTGTGACTTGGCTTGCAGCTCATGCTTCAGTAGAGTGATCTGTTGCTGCAGCTCACGAACTGCTCCCGCTGCACCGCCACAGCTTTGCAGGTCTGTCAGCTGCTGAGTCACAACCTGCAGCAAGGATGGAGAAGGAGATGGCAAGCCAGTGAACGGAGGGCGTAAAAGTGCGAACAGCACCAGCTGTGCCAACACACTCTACTCATAGGATTGCGCAAACAGCACCAGCTGTGCCAACACTCTCTACAAATAGGATTGCGCTCTCCTCTACACTCTACTCATAGGATTGGCATCTAGCCCCACAGGTCTTCTGATTCCTCACGATTTGCCAACAGAGCACGAGGTGTGCTCCACAGGTTTGGTAATCCATCAGGTCCGTCTTGAATCAACCCGACAAGAAATGCCTCTCACCTTGTGTGATTGCTCCCGCGCCTCCAGATGTCGACGTATGTCGCCCCTGGCAATGCCGCGCACAATCTTGGCTAGGGTCAGACGACTGCGGTCCCCGCGCTTGCCCACGCCACCCAGCAACGGAGCGAGCAAACGGCACTCCTCTCCCAACCGTTTTTCATCCTCCTTAGTCGCCAAACGCCCACTGAACCGACCTTGGAGATGCGGTTTTCTGCGGACACAAGAGGATTGCACAATGGCCTCAACAGCAGAAGCAGAAGAGCTAGGACGCCGAGTGGAGCGATCAAACGCGTGCGAGCGCTCTTCGAAACATTACCGTATTGACCCTGGCTTTAAGTCGGCAAATCAAAGCCGTGAGCTCTGGCCTTTCCGACAATTTGCTGACAACATGTTGTCTGACCAACGACAGTGCAGGCGAGCTGTGACATTGTGCTCAGGTGGGAATAACAGGGACACAAGGCGGCAGTGCCTATTGGGTAGCGCATGAGAGTTGATGCACGGTGCTTACTTGGTGCGGGGTCCCTTGCGCCCCCTGACGTCGTCAGAGTCAGTTGACTCATCATCATCATGATCCATGGTTTCTATCCCTGGGGCGCTTTGGGATGGTGGATGCCCATTTGCCTGCCCAAGGGGTGACTGGTGTTCTTGGCCGTTTGGCATTCGCGCTGCAGCTAGGAGTGCATTGACTCCGGCGCTGCCTGTGCTGCTGGCGCCGCCACCTCCAGCACCCACAATGCTGCTGACTTGCATCCTTCCCGGTAACCCAGTCGGCGGCCTTGCAGTGCCTTGGGTGGCATAGCCTGCCTGTGCATCGCCTGGTGTGTATGGGGCGCCGGGATGAGGGGAGTGCTGACGGGGAGGTGGCGGTCTGAACTGGGCTGGATTTGAGTGCATGTGCAGGTTCTGTGAATAGGTGACTAGGTTTTGGGCAGGGTTTGGGGCAGGAGCTGCAGGTGGGTAGGAGACGTGTGGTGAGGCTTGAGGGTAGGCTGCCTCATGTGGGCTGCTGGAGTTGCGAGGATTGAGTGTGTCCGAGGTGCTGGGATGCCCGGTGCCTGCATCTGGCAGTATGTACGTGCAATCATGAGGTGAGATGCAGTGAACAGAGGTTGTCAGTCGGGTTGAGTGGCCTACCCGTGGGGAAAACCTTTTCGGATGGTATTGCGCGTTGCTGGAATGAGTGTGTCAGTCAGGCACCGTACCTGAGTTATTTGCGACTGCAAGCTGTCCCTGCTGTTGTTGCTGCGGCTGCAGGAGCTGATGGTGATTGCCCATGGTGTCGGACATAGTTGCGTCCGGTCGGTCTCAGGGCGCCTCAGGCTTGGTTACGCCTTCACCGCCTTGCACCTTTACGACAGAATCAGCGTAGCTTGGTAAATGATGCAAGGGGATGAGAGGGAAAATGCTGGCGGATTAACTTAACTCCACAGACTGGCATGCAGATGCGGGCTGGACAGGTGTCGCACCTGGATGACAGAAGACTCATTCTGGTTACTCTGGTTGAAGTTGCAAGTGTTCCCAGACTCTACAGCTGGACGGAATACCAACGGCGCGAGGATGCGCGACAGAGCCAGGTGGGAGCGCAGAAGCTGTTCGCCGGCCTCAAGCGAGGAAGACGTGCCCTCAAAGCCTGACGCCCTCTGTCGTGGGCGCCGTGTCCGAGAGAAGTGGTCGCCTCCGGAAAATTTGCAGAGAATGCCTATGGCACGGCTTGGCCTAAAACGTCAAACGACAACGACTTCCAAGACTGACCCTGGGTTGGGTGACTCACCGCATAGCAATGCGCTGACAAGCATGCGCCCTGAACGATGATGCCTTCTACATGTTGACCCTAAGCCCTCACAGGGCGGACTATGCCGGACTCTCTGCACGTCCTGACTTGCAGCTATACCCAGCTTTACTCCAGCCTTACCCCATGGGTGGTGACCTGCTCAACACCTTCACCGCATACTGCCAGGCTCAGCTGTTGCTGGCCTGTTGAACCGAGCCTTCTAGCTCATGCATGCAGAGCAGATCAGTGCCGTTCGTCCCTGTGACAACAAGTGTTTGCACACGTGCACACATCTGGTATAAATGCAGCAGGCGCTTGCTGAATCTGTCAGAGGAGGATGCACCGTCGATCTGAGCGATCTCTTCAGGTATGAGTTGAGCTCGCCAGCGCCAGGAGCTAGTAGCAATGTGTGGTCCCTGGCTTTGGCGGTGTTGGGAATGAACGCTCAAACTCTCTTGCCATAACTGCTGTAGTAGTCTTCAAAGAAGCCTGTGAGTTATATGGTATTGAGTTTCTTAAGGCGAATTACATAATTCCACCCAATAGTTCCACCCCTTCCCCCCCTTCCCCCCCGCCATCAGCCCCCCCCTCACCAGCCCAGCAGCAACGTCCCACCAGGCTCCTGTCAACTTCAGTTGCCAACG
>QAXH01000034.1:0-15017 GCA_004335635.1 Chloromonas sp. AAM2 | reverse complement strand
GCGATCGTCGAACACTTCAACGTCGGTTGCGTTGCGTACGAACAGTGCGGTTGCGATGGGGTGGCGATCATCCGCACCGGCCGCCCCCACCGCGCCCCCACCGGCCATTCCCCACCGCCTGTCTCAGTCGCACGCCGACCACCACATGGCAACCACCCGCACTTCATATGAACTACCACCTAGTGTGCGTCCTCATAGCTTAGACGGTGTCCCCGCACGCTCCCAGCTACCCTTCTCGTCCCGGCCTGGCAGTGGTTCTGCTGCAAACCCAGCAAGCCTTACTCCACCCCACACACGCCACGGCCTGCCGCTCTTTGAAATGCGGCCGGCACCTGACATGGTACCTGATCCAGTTGGCAAAGGAAACGTCTCCACGCTGACTCCCATACAGTCCAACTCTGGAAGTGCATCCCAAGCCGGCCCTGTATCGTTCAACACTGCCAGCGCAGGGCACGATGCAGCCAATGGTGGCAGTGCAGGCGGATTTCCAGCCGAACCAACCGCAGTAATGTTTTTGCAACCACCGTCAGGTGATGCACGTGGGTTGCCTCCAAGGGGCAGCACGCTGTCATCTCGGTTTGCCCGCAGCAGCCATGGCACGTCAAGTAGCAATCAGCCGAACACACCCTCTTCTGATAGTACCAAGCTGTCATTCAAGCATTCATTGAATGCGGCAGCACCTCGGGCTGCGGCTGTCGGGACGGGAATGGCGCCGTCCTTGGTTCCGTCCGGAGGCGGCAACCTGAACGGTGCAGTGCCTGGCATTGCTGCGGTTGCCTCAGCCCAGCAGCAACACCAGCACCAGCATCAGCAGGGCGTTGTGAGCGCAGCCAGCGGGATTGACGGAGGACTTAGCAGCGGGGCCGGCACGGGCGCCCGCAGGTTCGTGCTGGGCGTGGTAACCACCACCACACGTGAAATGCACGTGTCGGAATCGACATCCCGTCTGGCAGATGCTGATGGTGGTAGTGGTGGTGGTGGTGGAGGGAGCGCGGATGGCGTGGCAGGGCGTCTGCCCGGAGGGGGTTCACAGTTACGCCATGCAACAGGTGCTGCAACGGCCAGCACGGCCAGTAGTGATTCCGCTGGAGTTGCAACGCAAGGGGAGCAGGGCGGCGGCACTAACAGCGACAGCGGGCACAAAGCGCCCAGTCGAAAGTTCAAATCCGTGGTCAAGTGGCTGAAGGGTTTTGTAGGAAGCAATCCTGCAGCCAGCGCTGCTAAGCAGCCTTTGGGATCGTCTTCTGCTCCCCTGGCCAGCACCTCTTCACCATTGAACCCCAAGGTGCCATCCACCGGTACTTGACAACACCCCTGTGACACCCGTCACACATAACACAGCCCATCTCGGGCTACGTTTGCACACATCCACATCCATGGGTGCACCCCTCACACTACACAGCCCACACTGCAAGGTTTATGACGACAGAAGGCCTTACGTCATTGGCTGGAGACTGGACAATCCATCATTCATGTGGTGGCTGTTTCTGACACAAGCCGCCTCCACGTACTGCCTTATGACCAGTCACGACCACTTCCCTACAAGCGCTTTGCAGTGGCGCGACACGCTCAACTCCCTACACATGCGTGATTGATCTTTCCGCCATCTTCTGTTCCCCTTGTGGGACGATACAGATGTACACACACGCACACACACACACCTGTCTGTGACCCTCACTCAAGAAACACACTTGTGGAGCCGCACCACACCTTCTCACCGGTCAAAACTGGTCGTGTTCCATCTCTTTTGAAATTGAACAGTTAACGAATCTCCAGCTATGATAACTCCAATGCCTTGTAGGGCCATGCAATCTCCCCTTCTGTCCCTGCTCCTGTTTTGCTGGGGCCGTTTCCATCCTTTCTAATTGAATCATTCAGTTTAGGTTTAGTTCTGCTATCTTTAAGAATCACCAGGGTTGCCAATCACATGTTTGAGGGGGCAGAACACATGGTATCTCTATAACCTTATCCTGATGATCACTTATAACGATATTCTGATAACAGTGTCATATTCCGATACCTTGCTACTGCTCAACCTGGCCGTTGTTCACCGTCGCTGGCAACCATGTGACGACGTTTCTGCAGACGTTGATGGAAACGTTTCTGCATTACGGACACAAGAGGAAACTGATGCAGGCCACATGGGCCTGGAAGCCTGATGCAGATCATATACGCACGCATGGCGTAAGTGGTGATGCATGGTTTGCCTGATGCACGGGACGTACACATGGCCCCGTTGGTCAGCATGGAATTATGTCATGCATGGGGCACGATGTTGCATGGCGTGTACGCATGGTGCCTTGGGTGGATGGGCTGTTGGTGCCATGGGCATTTCGTGTGCATCACACCGCATGCTCAGTTTGACTAGAGTCGTGTTCTTGTCCGCTTGTCCACTTCGACCCACACACAACAGTTGTCCCAGCACTGGCGAACAACTTTTTTTCCATGAGATAAGGTGGTGCTGAGGTGTGGTGAACTTGACCATTGGACACTGTTTATGCCCTTGGCTGCCACTGTGCGAGGTCTGCAGCGTATTCCGTGCTCTGTGCGCCAGGGCATCCCAGGCATCTGTCTTGCTGTCGTGCCTGAAAACGTCCAGACGTGCTTGCCACGTGCTGGAACGCCCCTGTGAGAGCCGCACGCATGCAGTACGTCAGCATGCAGGCCTTCTGTACGTCAGTGACAGGAACTACCAAATAAACAACTGCTAGTGGTGCTGTTGGTGGCGCTTGCATGTGTGTGTACGTGTATGTGCTGGGAAGGAGGTTTATTTGGAAATGGATGCGCAGGACCATGCCCAGAATTCAAAGATAATCCGTTTCAAGGAAAAGAATTTCCAGGCAAAGAATTTCCCTTTTCAGGAAAACCCTACATGGGGCCTAGATTGGAGCAGTTACGGCAGTCCAACCAATGGTTTTTGTTCCCTCTGCCCGTGCCTGGAACATCTGAGAGGATTGTGATGAGTTCTTGGTTCGGACGCTTGGCAGTGAGGGAAGGCATGCGGTTGCTGAGCGGTTATGGCAGTTGAGCCAGAAACGAACTTAACCGTTTCAAATGCCACGTGGTTTGGCACTGCGTGTGATTTACATAGTGCTGCTTGGCTCTTGAGCTTGCATTTTGGGCCGGTGCGTGCATGTGCCGCCGCTTGCATCTTGGCATCTTGCATGCATATGACTGCAATGCGTCGAGGTCCAATAAGAAAATAAGAGCCTCAGCTATTCAGCTCGGCCGTACAATGATTGAATGCTTGTGTTGTGCCATGCTAAAGAGTGCATGTGTGTTGTCTCTGCTGGTCAGTTGTGTACATGACTGGACTTGGCTGGCTGAGGGTTGAACACGTCTCTTAACTTGGTTGCCTCTGGATTTTAGTCAATTTCGTTGTAGAGCAATGAATAGAAACCGAAAGTGTGCGAGCTTGCAAGAGTGACTCTGGCCACATGTCAGATTTTCCCGTTTCTTTTCCATCACTTGTATGGGCTTCCTAGGGTGTGTTTTCTTGCCCGGCCCTATTATACCTGAAACCAATTATTCTACGACGTGTGCCTTGATTTGCCCAGGTGTTGTTTGCAGCTGGGCCTTCTGAATTCTGTATGTGATATCAAGGCCATGCTGGCACCATGTATCGCCCTTCTGCAAATGCATGGTCTGTGCATCTCAGCATGCGCCCGGCATGTGACGGGTTGATCTAGGCTGGAGTCGTAGGTCCAGCTCGGAACCCTGGACGTGCCAGATAGCAGGCATCGCTTGTGGCAGTGAGGCATTTGTTGTTGTACCTCAGTTCAAGGGCATGGTTTGCGGCATGTCTCCCTCTCCGACGCTTCCTAACACACAAGCTTTGGCTGACCCTTCCTTGCACCGGCACATCATCCACCCTCACGCTTCAATGTGGCATCAGTTTCGCATCAGAGGCAGGTGCTACGTGTACATAACAGTCTTAGACTCAAAGTCAAGGCGGGTTGCCTAAATGCTGATGTCTCCTGCTGGCACTACACGTTGAAACCAGATAACATGTAACAAGGAGTCCCTCCCCATTTGTGAGACGGCTGGTGGCGAGAGATTTCTAGTCTTCGGTCGGCGTCTGGTTTTTCATTGTGATGTCATGCACAAAGCTTGCTGGGGCTCGGTGTGTTATGGGCGAAACACTGGTCACCATCGAGTGACAATCACAAACAGACATACTTTCACAAGCCAAACTTCTGTACAAACATTCTGTACAAACTGTTTTGTGTCCTGTGTTTGAAACTTTGTCAAACCCAAACCGCTGCCACCATACAAACCGCCAATGGAAGCTCTTGTCTTGGTTGGTCTTGTTGGTTCGCCATGAAAACGAGGTCGTATAGCATATGCAGATTTGCCCTGAACAACAAAACAGTGGCCAAGGAGCAGACGTTGCTACAGCTGAGCAATCGTCCATTTATGTGAGCTTACGAACATCCCCTGATCAGCAAGACAAAGGCACAAAAGCTAAATGACAACGAACAAGGCAGACCGGCAAGTCAGAAAGGCGAGAAAGGTTTGCATACGCCAAGAAACGATACGTTTCTCGACGACTTAATCAACCACTGCTTCTTACAAGGAGGGCCAGGTAGTTGGTTGGTCGGTTGGTACGGTTGGGGTGGAAATCTAGTTACAGAAACGCTGCAACCCCAAAACATGTACCAGTCATTTTGCAACATACTGTACGCCAAGAAAAGATACGTTTCTCGACGACTTAATCGATTGGAGGGAGTGCACACCAACGCACATAACAACTAGTTGCGCAAATTGTAAGAATTTCTCCTAGTGAAGGGGAATCTGGCCGTGTCAGCAAGGAGTGGTGAGGCGATTGTGGCCATCACCCACAGAACACCTGCTGAAAGCATCCCGTTTGCCATATAAATGGCATGAGTTGAAAGATTGTCAGGATGAGGGTCAGGATCAGCTAGTGCAACTCTCACAATGTCAACTGTCGATAGCGAATTCCAATCATTTAAGCGGCATGTCTCGTCATATGACGTTACTTCATGGCCCATTCAAGGACATGCCGCACTGAAGCGATCAACAATATGTCGACATACAGGTGAGGCTTGGTGGCTCAGGCAGCCGTCGTCATGAGCAAGCAGGGACTTGCAAGTCAAAGAAGTTGGCCGAGGGCTGTGGCATGGAAGGCCAGGACCCACAGTATAGCACCTTGGCACTGACTCAGCCAAACCACCTAAGCTGCAACATCCTGCAAATGTGGCTAGACAAAGCTGCTAGGCTAGACCAAGTTTTGCCTACGTTAGCTGTGTCAGCTTCAGCTAGCTAGGGTTGTGCGGGTGACCTGCTGACCGCTTGACCCCATAGCGATCCCAGTCTCGCCTCGAGCTTCTTGGCCACCAGCTCCTGCGAGCAGCGCATTGTGTTTTTCAGCCAGAGGTTGAAGGTGCATGTCCACGCGCTGCGTTTAAAATCTACTGGAATGGACCCCATCTCGCATCCGATGTTAGATTTTTCCCTACCCGGAACAGAATGCAGAACGCACTGTTTATTTTGGCTTGGAGCTGCACGCAAGCTGCGTACATGAATTTCAAGCGCTACGTCCGTCGATTTACGTCCGCCCGATTTTAGATTCACAACTCTCATTTCCTGGCACTCAAGCAAGACAGTGTGCCAGGCATATATGAAACGCAGAAAGCAGGACGGTGATGCGCGCCACATGTTGAACCAGATCCAGACGGCAAGCTGGCAGTGCAGAGCAACTAGCATTACGTTCACACATACACATAACATTACGTCAAACTCACCGCTAGCATGTCTGTTTCCGCTGCACTCGCGCCGCCCTGCAACTGAGAAAAGTCGATCGCTGGACTCAATGTAGACAGCAGCGTAGCTTGGTTGATTGGGTTACCGTCGGACTGCTGCGTCAGCCGACCGAGGGACGAGGCAGGGAGCTTCGAGTCAGAAGCAGACGGAGCGACTGCGGCTGCTCCGATGCCGAATGATGACCCCGCTCCACCATGCAAGGGTGATGCGCCCACGGAGCTGCTTTGCCCTGCGCCACCTTCGTTGGTCTGCGCCGTCTGGCCGTTCCTGGCGGGCGTGCGATGTACGCGATCGAGAAGGCTGCTCAGGGCCTCCACGTGGTGTTGGATCGCTGCATGAAACAGCGCCTGGGCTGCTTGGTTCTGCACGTCAGGTTTCGCCAGGATCACAGCCACTTCGTGGGCAAACACAACATGTACGTGGCATGCACCACTGATGACCTGACTGAGTGCCATGCAAGCTAGCTGCACGATGTAATCTTCTCACAGATTTGGCAGACAGATAATATCTTAGCTGAACCTCAACCTCATCTCAGCTGCTGCACCTTACAGACTAATCTCTCAACTTTTGGCACATCACCCTGCTCTGCTCTGTGTCTGACAATGATACTCAAGCTGAACAGACCCACTCTGTCTCATCAACACATGCAAAGTTTACCAAACTCAATGATGTTGAGGGCCGGACCCTACCTGGGCCCTCCTGCGCCTCTCTCTGGCGCCCATGCCACCTTCCTCCTCCGCGCCACTCACCCCCATCCCCGTCCCCGCGTCTCCCACCCCCATTGCGCCGGCCCTGCCTAGCTCTATAATCTCCACACACGCCTCCACAGCCGCCACTGCCTGAGCCAAGGAGCACAGCGCTGCCTGGTGCATCACTGGCAGCCGCTGCTGGGCAACTGGAGAGTCAGCAGCAGGCGACTGTACGAGAAGGGATGCTCGAGGCGATGCCAATGCCATTCCCGCGCCCACTCCCGCTCCAGCTCCCGTCCCCGCTACGCCAGGGATGCGAAGCTTGGGCACGCCCCAAGATCCCACAGCAGAGCCGCTATCGGCTGCTGCTGCAGACACGGCTAGAAGTGCCTGTGCCGAGCTGCTAGCAGCTGCTGTGGCTGCTGCTGCTGTAGACGACAGGCATGCCTGAGTTGAGCTGCTGACAACTACATCAGCTGATTGCATGCCGAGACCACCAGGAGCTTGTGTTGCATGGGGCACGGAGGCGTGGTGGGCCGCCAAGGCTGCCGTTGCTTCCATTAAGCTGCTAAACTTGCTGTTGCTGCCGTTGCTGTTGCTGGTGATGCCGGTGCCAGTGCGGGCTGTTCGGCGAGTGAAGGGCGGGACACACCCCCTCGCGTCCTCAAGATGATGATGACTGCTGGTGGAAGGGTCCTGTGGACCTTTGCTGATGCCCAAGGCTTGACCTGATAAGGTCTCCTCCTGGCGTTTGCTGGCAGCGTTTTCAGGACAGTTGTCCTTGTTTGTTGCTAGCTTGCCGAGGGGCGCGTGTCCAGTGTTGCTTGTAGTCTTCGCCGGAGAGTTTTCCTGCCAGTACTGACGGCTTGATGCTGCCAAGCTCAGGCCAGAAGCACCAGGTGCATCTTGCTGGCTGGTAATAGTGGCTGGGCAATCTGATTGTTTTGATGCAGCCGTTACAGCTACTGAATCAATTGCTTGTGCAGTTGCTGCATCACCGTCTGAGACTCCTGCCCTCATTCTCACAGCAACTGACGTCTGAACCTCAGTCAGCTGAGTGACAGTTGATTCAGTTGTGGTTAATGTGGCAACCACCAAGACAGGGGTGGAAGTTGGTTCAGTTTTGGCGGTTGCAGCGGGGGCAGGCTGCAGATTCGGCGTGGCTACTGCTTCCAAGTCGAATGCCAAATTGCAACGCAGGCTTGGTCCTGGCGAGGCATTGGCTGTGGGTGCTGTGGTGGCAGTGGGGCAATGGGGGGCCAGGGGATTTGAAGCGAGGGTGGCGAGGCGGTACGCTGCAGTAATCGTGTCCTGGTTGTGCGGCGCATTGGCTAAAGGATAGCGATCAGCGGCGCGTGGAGAGGTCAGGGCTAGCGGACTGGCAGCCCTTGCCTGCTCCCTACCAAACAGCCAAGGGGAAGCTCCGCTCTGCACCTCGCACCCACTCTGACTGCTGATAACCGCCCGCCCACCTTGCATCGCCGAGGGCTGCAGTGCGGCGCTCGTAGCATCGCCATGGTTGTTTGGCTGCGTGCCCGAGTCCTGACTCAAGCACTGTGGCATCAGAGACAACGAATCCACACTTGGCACAGGGTTGGCTACAGCTGGTGCTGGTGCTGCCGGCGCTGCAGCAGGAGCGGCTGGCTGGGGCGCAGGGTCAGCTGGAGCTGTGGCTGGTGCTGCTGGAGTAGCTGGCTGCAGCACAGCCATGCCTGCCTGGCCACCTGATGGAATCCGGGTAGCAGTTGCTGGTTTGTGCACAGGGCTGCACATGACACCTCCGGCACTGCGCTGCCTGATCACATGCGCGACATGTGGTACGTTGCTAGCGGTGGGATGGCCAGCCATGTCAGCTGTGGGCTGGCCACGTGGCACAGCTGTGGTATTGGATCCCAGCTCTGATGCGGGATTGGTGCGATCTGTTCCTGTAGTGCTGATGGCCTCAGGTTGGCGTTTTCGTTGAGGCTGCATGGTGCAAGCCGGCAAGCGCAGCCCAGTCACGACCTTGGCTTGTGGCGCTACGATTACACCAGGCACTGTTCCGGCTAAGTCAGCCTTTGCAGCTCCCTCGCCCCCTGCCGCACTCTCGCCCTTTGGCGCTACTGCCTGTGCTTGACCTTCTCCCACTGCATTTGACGCAATTGCGACCTCAGCTGCACCTGTCGGCTCCTTGTTAGTGGACTGAGAGGCTGAGCCAGCAGGTGGTTCCAGTTCGACATGCAAGCCTACAGGTGCAACGGCAGGTGCCGCTTCGGAGCTTGTCGGCTGCATCATGCATGAAACCGGACTGCCAAGAGCTGCACCTGTCAAGGAGTCGCTGTGTTTGGGATTCATGTCACGACCAGGAGCTGACAACTGGTTAGCCGCTGCCTCAAGGCCTGTACGATGCGTCAGCGTTTGTGCTGCCGCAATTGTCGGGCTGCCGGTGGCAATTTCTGCCATGGGCCGCGGGCTTGCCAGAGCGAATGGGCTGCCGAGGCCGGCTCCCGCTGAAGGGTTGCGGCTATGTGAGCGTTCCTTGCGCCAAGGCGTGTTCCGTGCTTGCTGCTCGGCGAACTGGCTTTGCAAGGCGGCAAGACGCTCCTTCATCTTCACCAAGTCACCCTCCAAACGACCTGCACAAGAAATGCCAACAGCGATGCCAACAGTACGAGCACGACAGGAACCATTCAACGGCAGATCACGCAGCCACACTGCAAATCTGCACGCAGGCAACATGTGCATTTGCATCCGCCCTGTGGTTGACAGCTGCCACCACCACACAAACGGCCGACAAGCTTCTAAGTAGCACAGCACGCACGCAAGCAAGCAGGAGCGACCCGAGCATGACCATGCAGTTGATCGGCCCACAACGATGCAAAGGGAGGCATGTGATCAGACGGTCTTCAATTGCACGCAGACGATAAAATAATAACAATAACAATAGAAATAATAGTAATAAGATCAGTCGCACCTGCCCTGTTGTCTCTGGCTGCAACCAGCCCGTCTGGCATGCACGGCACACCCAGCGGCGTGCGGGCACTCATCGCGCCCATTCCATCTCCATCAGCGTGCGCGGCCTCCAAAAGAAGGCATGGCGTCCGTGATAGATTGGCCGGCGGCAGGTTTCCGTTGAAAGCACCAGCCGTCGCCACCAGGACAGGGGTAGCTGGTGCGCCTGTCGCAAGATTGACTGCATCGGCTTTTGCTGCATGCGACGTGATTTTGTCTGCAGTGGCAGGCGGGCGGTTATCTTGGGTTGGGTCCGACGACGGATGAGCTGACCAGACATGCATGGCGGTTGCGCGTGATGGCAGCGGAGGTGTGCAGCGCGATGCCACAGCTGTGGCGCCCAGGGGCGTGGCGGTGGCAGCCTCCACCATCGCCTCTCCGGCCGGACCTGCAAACATGAAACAATGTCATGCGTCAGCGCTGCAACTTGTCTTTTTTGTTGTCTTTTTACACTCGTGTCGATGCGTGCAATGCGCACAAGGGATGCGTCCCGCAATTCAGTTACAACGAAGTACAGGAAGTTACAGGAAGTTTGTCAACTTGCCGGACTGCAAACCACTTGCCGAGAGGCCAGCGACGCCTGACAACACCAAAGAGTTGGTTTGTTCGCTTCCCATCTTACCCGCTGCCAGTAGAGTGGACGCCAGTCTGCGCACAGCGGCCGTGAGACTCAGTCGCCTGCCGCCCCTGGGATCTTCCGCCCCTGCTCCACCTGCTGCCCCGTTAGGCCAAGCATTCAGGCCCGCTGCAGCCATGCCCAGCGCTAGGGGTGTGTTGCTTCTAGAGGCCTGGCAGGACTCCAACTGACCGTAGTGCTCCCTGTGGGTATGAAGAGGGATAGCCTGGAGTCTCAGAGATTACACGGTGGAGTCAGGACATAGAATGACGAACTTGAACAGAAAGAATGCCGACTGGTTATAGAAGAGAAATGTACGTTACTCGACATGTACGGAGCACGTACTGAAAGCCAGCGTCAAGCCAGACTGCAAAGTCAGACACAGAATGCACAGGCAGCAACGGTGCTGTCCCGTTGCAGGATAGGGCCAGATCAGGCGTAGTAGTGTTTTGTGCCTGACAAATGCTTGTTAATCATTAGAGTGTGAAATGGATCTGTTTCGATGTCCTCCTGTTGCTAGCAGGTTTCTTGTACTTCACGTGGATTTCTCAACAACTTTGTAGGAAGGAGAACACCAAACCATGTTCATGGAACACTGCTGGCTGTTTGACCAATTCTTCGCATGCGGCAGGTGGCAGTAAAGAGGCAAGGCCGGCCGCCTGTCAGACAACCTATCACCGTACAATAGATCAGGATGCCCGCTGTACTGTCCCCGTACCTGAACAGATCCCTGCACACGTGCGTGTCTGCAGCCGTTTCCGGCCCAGGTGCAACCGGTTCTGGCTGCTTCCCTCTAGGGTTGTTGGATCCGCCACCAGAGGCTGGCCACTCCTCCTCAGCCGACTCATCATCTGCACGATTGTGCGGCAAGGCACCAGATTCAAAGCCACAGCTGAAGCAGGCAAGCTGAGCAGCCTGACGTCTGTACTTGTACTCAATACAAGCCTTGGAAGGCGTCCATGCTGTTGTCCGTCATTGCTCTGCACGGCCACCTGCTGTTCAGATGACTTGGGGTTGCATCACATTGGGCCAAAATCGGTCTTTGAACTGGTGCAGCTAGGCTTGGTTGCAAGCCGTAGATCTTTAATCATGTCTCATTGTCATGGGCCCACCCAACCACCCATGCGCCTGAATGCCCACTCACCCTCACCGGCAGCATCGACCACATGTCCAGTAGCAGTTACATGGTTAGTCTACGTTATGGTTAGCTGATGGCTTCCCTGGTGTAAATACATATGTATATCACATATCTAAAAGCAGTTACATGGTTAGTCTACGTTTCCAAGCCGACAGAATCCTTCACGTGCCCATTCAGCCTCACCTGCAGCGTCAACCTGGTTGGATTGCACATTAAAGCGGCTCCCGCCCATTGTGCGCGTGCCACTGCCCGCCGGCCCCGCCTTGCAAGCCAGAGCCTCTCCGCCCGTTCCCCCTTCCTCCTCCTCCTCGGCCTCCTGCTCTTCTTGTTTCACAATCTTGTCTTGCTGTGTTGTCGCATGCGTTTGCTCCTCTTGCTCTTCCTCGCTGCCATAGGCACACATGTCATCGTCCTCCTCCTAAGCAAACAATAACTTGTGGCTTGTGTTCATGTTCATGTTCATGTTTATGTTTATGTTCATGTTCATGTGTGTTCTGCATGACATCGGGATTGGGCAGGACAGGCAATGCTGACTGTTGGAAAAGCATGCTCGAGTTTTTTGCGCGTGGCATGCCAACGAGCATGATGATAAAGCTAGCTGCGAAACACGGTGACGTTTCGTCGGCTGGGATTAATGCGTGACGACGACAATAGCAATGCTATGGCCGCGCACTTACCAGATCAAATTCCACTCCTGCCCAGAGCGCTGCGTGCGTTGGTGGGGGTTCAACGCCTTTGCTCGCGCCTGATGCCTCCACTGACGATTGCGCCTGAACCATTGCCACCGCTTCCGCAGCCTCTTCTTCTGCGATTCCTTTTGACACGTCATCCTCGTTGACTGTTGCTTCTGCTGCCGCATTTGACGGGTCTTCTGCGCCCAATTCGTGCTCTGGCTCGGCCGCTGTCGCATGTGATGCTTTCTCAGACGTGCTGTCCTGCGGGGGAGGAGGAAGGCGCGCGGCGGCCCAGCGAGGAAGCTTGTCGGCGCTTTGCAGGGGCAGGCCCTGGCGCACGCGCTGAAGCGTCTTGCTGAGCAACGCACGACGCTCGGGGTCATCCCATCCTGCAGACGGAAACATTGCGACAGGTGACCGTTGCACATAGCCTAGACAGGAGAGCGCGTCACCAATCTATATCGCAGCAAAAGAAGTACCGGGATCTGTATCCTAGCAAAGGAAGTACCAGGGCAGAAAATGTTCATGCCCCAGACGAAGGGACGTTATCAAATACAAGCGCACAATGAACCTGGTGTAAGCACAGACCGTGGACGACAACAGTACCAGCAGGTGTTTGTTGCACATCAAGTTGACAGCAGGGCCCATCGTGAAGCCTACTAACCTGCTTCCCTGCCATGTATTGAGCGCGCACCTGGCTTGCCCTGCTCCGGGCTAGACACGGCAGCTGCTCCCGATGCCGGCACTTCTTGTATCGCTGCCTGCTTGTCACCAGCGCTGCTGCCGCCTGCCCCTCTGTCAGCTGCCAACACTTCCTGACTGCCTCGCCGCCCTGCTGCCCCAGCTGTAGCTTTCTGTGCCGCCATGCCCAAGCGCTTAATCATGCCACCCTGCGCTGCCACCGTCTCCGCTGATTCCCTTCGCACAACAGCCACTCCAAATGATTTCCCGCCTGCCACCTGGTGCCCTTGCGCGGCTGCGTCCCCTGCTGCTGCAGCAGCCGCAGCCTGGGCGGCCTGCAAATAAGCCTGCACAGCCGCTGGTAGCTGCCAATGCAGGATGCATCCATCGCCTCCAACTGACGCAAGGCCGGCTGCTCCACCCCCTGCGCCACCATCTAGTAGTAGTCCCACAGTGGCCATCTCAGCATGTGCAGGAACACGAGCTAAAAGCTGTCCCACAGACGTTCCTGCTCCCGCTCCCGTTCCCGCCTTTGCGCCTGCCCCCAGCCTTCCGCCAATCGCTGCCCTGGCTGATGCCGCCGCACTAGCAGTAATGGCAGGAGGAGCGGCTGCTGTAGCAAGGCGGGAGGGCGGGAGAGCGAACAGCGCTATGCTGCCGTCAGCGCAGGCACAAACAGCACACATGCCGGTTGCGTCCAGGGTGACACGCACAAAGTCTCCTGAAAGGCAGGTCACCACATTCAAAAACATTCAAAAAATTCTCAGCTTATTCCACGCCTCAGTTGGCCACACCAACACAAACCGCAACCAACGTCCTTTGCTATATTTTGTCAGCACGTCGCTTGACCCTAACATGCCGCACCTGACAGGAATGACAGATCAGGAATGTGTTTGGAACGATGGATGCTGAGATCACGCAAATACCAAATACCAACGTTGGCCCGATCATCGACATTGGGGGACGACCAGCAAAGTTTGGT
The DNA here is from genome assembly GCA_004335635.1 of Chloromonas sp. AAM2. NCBI lineage: Eukaryota > Viridiplantae > Chlorophyta > Chlorophyceae > Chlamydomonadales > Chlamydomonadaceae > Chloromonas > Chloromonas sp. AAM2. Next base: position 1,462 of record QAXH01000034.1, on the reverse strand, counting down.
TCATCTGGTGCACACAAACAATCCCGTTGTTCAGTGTCAATCCTCGCACGACAGCACACATGATTGGCTTATCATCAGTCGCACGCCCATCGCAATCACCAAACGTCCGTCGCACCTGCGTTCGTTTGTCCGCCGTCCACGACGCCCATTAGAGTGCCCGCTTCGACGTCATACACACGCAGCGCCCCGCCTTGCACCGCCGCAACTGCCACGCCACTATGGACAGCCAAATCGTAGATCATACCCTTCCCGGCTGCACCCGCCGCTGCAGCACTACTTCTGCCATGCGCGTTCGAAATTCCCGGATTTGGGCCGGTCATGCCACCAGGCATCCGCACGGTTGCGTAGAGCTCGGTTGTGCAGTCCTCCGGGCGGGAGATGCGCCGGAAAAGCAGTTGACGGTCGGCAGAGGCACTCAGGAGGCGCAGACCGCATGGACTGCAGGCAGACAGGTGCGCCGCCAGGCATCCACACATTCCAGATACGTCAAGACGATGACATTGGCATTGGTGAACAGGTGGTACGCACAGGTTAGTGTCAAGACTGGTGGCCTCACCTTGTCGCTCGGAGCAAGTGTTACATAGGGTGACCGTTAGCTCTCTTGCTAACTTAGGGAGCTAACATCTTGTTCATTTCCTAGGGTATTGGTCTAACATAGACTGTTTGGTCTGCAGCACCGCAGGGGGTGAAACTGTAGTAGGCAAAACAGCGAACGATGATGATGAAGCATTCTTTCCCCTGCTTCAAACATGTCCCACCTGAACCTGACGGCTGTCACGGCAGCACTGTGCTCCTCCAAGGTGTTGACCAGCGTGTAGGCCTGAGAAACGTCAAACACGTGGATCACACCGTCCTTGCCTGCGGTAGCCAGGAAACCTGTGGAAAAGAAAGCACGCAACACAAGGCGTTCATGTCAGGCGGCCCGAAGAATGCATGCCACCACAGCCTGCTGGTGTGAACTTCTCCCGACAACCTTACACTCGCTATGGAGATTCTCCACTGAAAGCACACATCATACTCACAGCATCCACTCTCATGCATCACACTCACACTCTCTATCTCTCTCTCTCACACACACACATCACATGCACACACTCTCCCTCTCTCACACACATCACACGCACACACTCTCTCTCCCCCTCTCACATCACACTCTCACACACACTCTCACACACCTGCATGGCCCGGTGTGGGTGGAGAGTAGTCCATTGACAGCACAGGCCCATCATGCGCCTCCTTAACGGCCCCAGGCAGCAGGGCGAGGGTGGAGAGGTCGTACACGCGCACATTGCCATGCATGTCACCTGGACAACCATTGTGATGGGGGCCGATGGTGTGTCGGGCGTTCAGTAGGGGGTTCATTTGAGGGTTCAAATAAGGGAAATGAGCGACTATTGCCTCGAGAATTGTCTACGTGACATAAGGAATTGACTAAGGAACTTGTTGCCGGATGCCACAGCAG
>QAXH01000025.1:0-25028 GCA_004335635.1 Chloromonas sp. AAM2 | reverse complement strand
CGGTGCCCATCCCGTTCCGTGTCCTCTGACGGCTTCCCTGGTGTAAATACATATATATACTAAGCCACTTGTAGCGCTAGTTGCATTGCGCAATCCCAGATGTACCGCTAGAAACTTCGGCATGCGACTGTGATTGTAGTGGTTGCATATCGGGCGGCACTGATCCTGGACAGATGCCTTCAGCCCACCACGCTGCACATCACCGCTCACTACTGTGCCCGCCAGTTCAACTCACCTACCCCTGCCTACCAGTGATGGCTGGGATCCACCAAAGTTGGGTCGTGCCTGATCATCGCTTTGTCCCAGGGGCCTAAGGTTGTCGAGTAAGCCTTCATAGTTGCCTGTCAAGTTGGCCTGCTACCCTGTTGGCAACTAACCTCTTGAGAACGCAACCAACTGCCTGACAAGGAGCCCACGAGCTGCAATACAACACTGTTGAGCCCAAGTCAACAGCCACCACTCTGCCCACCACTCAGCCCACCACTCTTCTTCAACATTTCACATTCTGCTCGTTTAGATTTGGGTCACTCAAAGTCATGGGCAACAGAACTGCATCCCACATCTCCCTGCCCGTAGCCCGCACATACACATCAAACACTCGCATCACCCCGTGCTGGATGGTGCTAATCTCCAACAAGCACAGATATAGGATATTCAAACATAGCATGCACCGCAAATAGCATGCGCTCAGCCTCCACTTGCTCACGCCGCTCAGATTTCTGCAGAACACTCTCTACGGCACGCTCTCTACGGCACGTTCTCTGCGGCACACACTCCTTAACGTTAAGTGGTACGCGCATTTGAGCCCTTGTACTTGTACCTTGCCTGGACGTGTGGATGACAGAGTAGCCTATTGTGTGAGTGGAAGCAACGCGGGCGCGTCCAATGGAGTCAAGGAAGCTTCGCCGCTGTTGCTTGCGTGATGCGATTGCCCGTACCTGCAGCATGCACATGCACACCCAAGCCCTTTCTGTCACCCACGATGTACATTAATCAGCACATTGAGATGGACAGAACGAAGCGACGGGAGAGCGCTAGCGTTCGTACCTTACCTCGGGCCATCGATGGTCGGCCACATTCCTAGACAGACGACCGGCCTTTCCAAGACATTTTCTCAGCCCAGCACCCTCTCACACTCCGCGCGTGTGTTTCGGTTGCATCAGATTGCTGCTTCGAAGTGAGCACAGTTCCCAGTGCGCCAACCCCATCATCGGATTGCCATACACTTGAGCCAACATCAGAGCAAAGTAAATGACCAGTTACACCACATGGCTGCTTCTGTGCCTGGCGCTCTTTGCAGCACAGGTGAGCGCGTCCGACAAGCAAGTCAAGCTGTTGTTTGGATTAGCTCGACCGTTCGAATTCTGAGAACTCAACTGAACTCTGCTGGTATGGCAGGTCCAATCCCAGGACACCAGGTCGTGGCTCGCCAACGGCAGAGGGTACAACGTAGTGCCTGAAAATGTGAGTGTCCACCGATGTTCATTTTACACTGGCAATTTCGACTTACGACCAGGCGAAGGCCGTGGGCGCATTTCGAGTCGTTTGCTGCGAATGAGTGCACCGTAAACGACGCAGTTGCAATCAGCTCGTTGCTCCACGATCTTGAGCGTGCTCATAGCCTTCGTATGCCAACGTTTGCGCTCTTGGCACCTGAAATCGCTCTGTCGGCCAGGGCAGGGGCGGGGCTGCATGGTAGTTGGGTTCGATTATGGTGATCGCAATTGGTTGCGCTCTGAATCTGGGCGGCTCGGGGCTGCATTTAGGCAAGCGCCACACTCGCTGGAGGTTTAGTCCTGCAAGGTCCGAGGCTGACCGTTTGTCCGAGGGCGCAGGTCACCACCTCAATGATCTCACGACTGACGTTCACAACCAGCAACGAGTCCATGGCTATTGCGGGACAGGCCAACTTCACCAACGTCGCGAACCTAACCATGGTATGTAGCTGGTAACTGCACGCAGGGGCTCTTAGCAATAGTTTTGGACTGATCTCCATATGCGAGTGTGATCGAATTCACCCCAGCCCATTAAACACGCCTTGCACATGCCCATGCTGAAGAAGTTCTTTCCCAGGCCGACAGCTACGTATCAGCAACGACGATGTTCATATTCCAATGCTACGAGCCTCATAATCCACCTGCAACTGACCAACTTCACACTCCAACTTCCAACCACCAGCCAACCAAGGACGTGTGTTTATATGTTGCCAGCGCGTCTGCAGCCTCTTACTTCCATGTGGCATCTCACCACTTTTTGGCCCACCCCACCTCACCCCTAGCCATACATACCTCAATACATTAACCCGGCCATCTGCCCCAACCCTCAGCCCAACCACCCGACTTCAGCCCTTCAACCCCCGCCATATACCCTTTTCTACAGCTAGCATTGGGCCAGTTGAATCCACACGACCTCAGTATCTCCAACGCCCAAAAGCGTAGATCACCATGGTGGCACAAACATGGATTGCGGCTTGACCCGAGCAGCACGATGACTCACTGGCCGCCGTGTTCTCAGAATGTTCTATGTCTGACCTCACAGCGACCCACCGGCTGAACAAATCCAATACAACAGCTTGTGCAGTAGTTAGGAACGGTTTTTCTTCCACTTCAGCGAGATGATCCTTACCTCGTCTACAAACCACCCAAGCCTGGCTACAAAACATTTGGCCCCTTCACGCGTTTCTTTGCGTCGCAGGCAACTTTGCGCGCCGGCAGCAAGAACGAGACCGGTCCCATCGTCTACATCATCTACCCTGAACGTAAGTTAGCCTAGGTGCAGGTGTGCATATGTCTACAGCTCAACAGCCAGTTCATTTACGTTCGTTACCCAATGCATCACTGGCACGCCCTCAAATCGAATGATTTCACCAAACTCTTCCAGGATTCATGTAACGATCTGGCTAACGTCACAAGCGCGTCTGTTCAGTCAACGTTATCAACCACCACTCTTGATTTGTCCTCCTGTTGCGCTTCAGCCACAGAGGGTACGGACGAGACTCCTTCAGGAGACAGCTTCAGCATTTCCTGGAACGCTGATGCATCCAAGCTGATGACCAGCGAGCAAGTGCCTGACTTTGAGACCTTCCTGGAGTTGCTTGGAAACGGAATGATCTACTACAACGTGAGTCACGTGCCATGTCACGTGTGCGCAAACGTGGAGTCGCTTGTCATACGTAAGCACTGACACATACATCAATTGCAAGGTATACCATGCTGCAGTGCCTCAGGTCGTCTTGGGCCGTGTGCAAGAGATGCTGTGTCCGGCTAGCACAGTATTAGCTAGTTGGTGCCTGCTGATTCATGCTGCTGCAGGTGGAGACCACAGAGTATCCTGAGGGTGAAATCCGTGGGCAGCTGAGGCTGGTGACAGAGGCTGAGGGAGAGGGTGAGGGGGAAGAGGGGGAAGTGGAAGGTGAGGAGGGGGGTTCACCACCACCTCCTCCCCCGGAGGGAGAGGGCGAGGGTGAGGGTGAGGAGGGGGGTTCACCACCACCTCCTCCCCCGGAGGGAGAGGGTCCATACGATTACGGATACGGATACAAGAGGATGGCGAGGAAGCTGAGGATGTAAGCATCAGCGCTCATTTGACTGTCTTCGGCGCAACACCAACAACAGCGCGGTTATGAGTGGCAACCCGTAGCACAGTTACGTAGCCCATGCAGCAAGCACAAAACGCATGGCGAGGACTTATTGATTCCTTAATGTTAGAGTAGCATATCATAGGAGCTCTGCTGTGTCAGTTCCAAAATGGTATTCATTGCCTGCATGGTCACTTGGCATGGCTGGCCTGGACTTTTCTCATGGCAATTATCGCATAGACTCTTTGCTTGACACGCTTGGACTAGAACGCTTTGCACGCGTTGTCTGTCTTTAGCAGCCGGTTGCCTGCCTCTCAGCCTTGTCCCTTTCTGCCTTCGAGCCTATTTCTGCCTTTGTTCCTGCCGTTCTCCTCCTTGCTTGCTCAGGGTAGGTCAGGGCGGTGCACATCCCTTCCCGTGGTCTTTGATGAATCAATAATTGCATGTACTGAGGATGACAGTTGTCAAGTTCTACTTGGATTGGCGTTTGATTCAGGTATGCACTGAAATGTGATTGTGTAGCGGAGCGCATTCAAACGATTGTTGGCTGGCTGGCAGCGCTGTTCAGAATTCCATGCATGGCGCGGAGTTTGAGTGAGCCCAGTAGATGATTGTCCAGTGCAGGGTTTAACAGCGAGCCACCCAACAGACATGCTTCATGCAAGAGGCAGGGTATAGAGGTAGCAGATGGACGAGCAGCAGGGAAAAGTAGGGTCAAGCCTGGGTTAGGCTGGTACTGACGGCATTAGTGTAGTAGTGTAAACAGTAGTGTAAACAGTAGTGTAAACAAATGAGAAACGTATATCGGCACCCACGCCAGCTTCCCATCTACATCAGGGAAGCCACCACATAATACGTGCACTGCTCTGTATTTTTCTGTTTACGCAAGGGAGGCAAAGCATGGAAGACGGGCCTGCTGGCGGTGTGGTTGACAAGTGAAGGATTGAAAGTACAGCTTTGAGTTGTACCAGCTGCAAGAGCCTGTCTGATGTGACGTCGTCAAATGCATTCAAATTCACGGTTTGAAAAGCCCCTCTACCTTGGGCTCCGCAACGAGCCGCTCGCACCACTAACCTATGCAATCATGGCGCATGTGAAGATTACAACCAACATGTAACGAGAGCGACTTGCAAGAGGCGAGGCTGGATACCTTCCTGACCAACCTTGAGCTGATCAAGGATTTTATCTCAAGGGAATCAACCACACTTTTCTTTGCCTCCTGACAGTGAACAACATCCCACACTTCTCATGCCCATGCTTCCATGATTCCTGGCATGCCCATGCCATAATCTCATAATGCCATAATCTCATAACCTGCATCTTGTTGCTGGAAGCTTGTCGCACATGACAGAACCACCCATTCGAATCACACTTCTGGCGCCAGACACCACTTGTCACACTGATGACGTGACACGTACGCGTTTCTTTTTCTCCATTACCAACCAAAAGAGAATTGGTCTCTCACTCCAGATGCTCTCACACGTCATCGCACGGTTCCACGCTTTTTGCCAAACGTTCTCACACTTTCCTTCGAGCCACCATCATCAGCACATCATCATCCAGTTCCCTTCCCGTAGTGCCGCCTTGGGCGGGGTCAGCTCTCGGCGCACGCTGGCCAAAGTCACGGTTTCTAAAACGGCCAGCCATTTCTTTGGACGCTTCTTTGCCAAAAACTGCATCTGCGTGATCCGTCTCCTCCTTGGACGGCTGCTGCTGAGCCTTGGACGCCCGCCGCTCTGCCATTGCAGCCAGTGCTTTGGATTGATCCACCTGCAGACCACGTAACAACACAACAGCAAACAGTTAATCGACCCCATTGGGAAGTCAAGCCACCTCATCGAAATCAAGCCAGTCTCGGGCAACCTCAGGCCAACTCCAGGTCAACCTTAGCCCCACACACCCCTGGAAGTCAAGCCTTCACAAAAATTCAAACCACTCGAGGCCAACCCTAGGCCGCACCCACCTGCCCCAGGTAATGGTCTCTCTCCCTCTTGGCAGCGCTGATCTCCGCAGCCAACCGCTGCTCACGTATCTGAAAGTGAACAGCAGCAAGAAGGAAGCAGTGGCGATTCAGAGGCGAGACTGTACTTCAGAGAGAGGACGAGAGACAGTTCTGTTTTGGAGGCGAACAATTGGTTTAGAGGTGGTGGTGTTTTAATGCGGACATTACCAGGGGAGAGTGGTTCAGAGCCTGTGGTGCGGCAGTGAAGCAAGGTTTGAGGTGTTGAATGCTCAGTGTTTTATACAATGCAAAGCACCACGGGAAGGTCATTCGCCGCTGCACATCTGCAAGACCAACATTTGTACATCTGCGGGGCTGATATTACACCAGCCTTGCTAAGCAAGTGTTTGGCTGCAGTCATGCCCTCAGAAAGCAGTCTAGAACCGCTGCATCTCTTGACTGACACTTGGTTTCAGCCAGAAAGTAAGCCCAGAGAATCGGAATCGACCTTGTTTAGAGCGCCTTGGCTTTTTCTGACCCTGATCTGCTGGGCACAGACTGAAGGTTCAGACGCAGCTGCGGGACGCATCCCTTCTGCGCAATGCGTGCATCAACACGAATTCAAAAGAGCGGCAACAACCCCCCCTGTCCAGACCACGCACCGCTTTCTGGTATGCAATCTCCTCTGTCAGGTGGTCCCATTTGAAGTGTTTCAAATACTTGATCACCCAAAGGTCATCAAAGTATGCACTGCGGCGCCTGTGCAAGTGAATCCAAACGCAGGGTTCAAATAGGGCACAGGAGGGATTACTTGAAGCTCAACTAGAAACAAGCAAACATCTGCAAGGCAGCCGAAACTGATGGCTGCCACTACCGTGTTGGCTGCTGGCCCTACCCCAACCATAGTCCAACCCCAAGCGTGCCTGAAAAGCAGCAAAGCATAGCTGTAACCTTGCCTGCTTATCTGCAACCAGTCTTATGGCAGTTAAACTTCTCCATTGCCGCATTTGTAACCCGACCCTCGCCATATTTCAACCCCCAGTTTGCCTGCTTACCTGCCACCGATGCGTTGGCCGTTGAGCATGTTCGCCGTACGCTTGGCCACCCGCTTGTCGGCAAACTCAACCCAGCCCTCCGTGAAGTTCTTGCCTGCGCAACCCAACCAACAAAACAGCACCGAACTGGTCACATCGTTGTAGCAGCATGAGGTGGATGCCATCAACAGCAACCGCTTGTTCCTGCAGCCTGCGTATGTCAAGGTCATGCATGCACTAACTTTCACACTAAGGCCAGTATAGCCGCTGCCTTGTGCATCTGGCATTTGATAATGGTAATCTTACCTTGTGACAATGGTAATCTGACTCAATCATTCACCTACACACTTGTGCATCCACGTGCATGCAGGCATGCTCGGAAAACAGCAAATATGCTCAGTGCTGCAAGGTGTGAATGTGTCCCCGGTCACGTGCATATAACCGACAGAAACGTACCTGTGTTCCCGCCCTTTTGTTTGCGCATGCGCCTTGCATGCGGGTCCTCTGCTGCACAGTAGACTCTCAGAGTCTCGCCGTACTGGGAGAGCAGTTGCTTCAGCTTCATGGGCTTCATGTGGGGTGGAATGCTGCATAGAAGTGGGCGCACGTGCATGGATGCTCATGAAGCATGCCATGCTCACGCCGACCAGCACGCCAAAGCACGCATGCATGCAAGCCCATGAACACATGCGGATACATGCAGCCAGAGATTGGGCTGGAACGCACAGGCACAGACTGTCCAGACTGTTTGGTCTGCAGCACTGAAAGCTGTAGCATGCGGAAAGCAGTAATGATGATGGTGATGATGGTGATGGCACACAGGGGCGCATGCAAAAACTGTGCACGCCTGAACGCACATGCGGTGTTGCTGTAGCTGTAAAGCGGCTGGGCATGCACGACCATCCATGTGCTGGCTCTGCCCACCCTTGGGCCTATCCATGTGACCTACCGGCTGATGTAGACAACGCCCCGCTTGTCGTATTCCTCTTTCAGCCGCCTCAGCCGCTCTTCTTTCAGGACCTTCTTTCGTTTCGTATTTGGCCGCTGCTCCTCGCCTGCCTCTTCATCCTGGTCATCTTCCTCCCCGGACATGGTGCTGTCTAGCTCCACGTCTCCCATGCTGTCTGGCTCCTCTTGTTGTAAAGGCTGGGCCTCTAACTGTGGCTGAGGTTCATTGTGCATGGGTTCATCCCCTGCCTGGTGCTGCCCTTCCCAGGTCTGAATGTTCTGCTGACTGCTGGGGCTGTTTGCAAGCTCCTGCTGGTCCACCAGTTGCCTACCCCGCTTCTTCTTGCCTGTTGTCTGCTGGACGGCAGCAGTTGAATCCGGCTGCTGAACCGGCGTGCCGGTTTGGCAATCGCCAGTTTGCATGCGCTCTTTTCGTGCCATGCTGATGGAATCAATTCCACAAATGCTTGAATTTGAGCTAACGAGTCAAGCAGAAGCCGCCAGACGAGGTGCACCTTCTCTGTGGCGCCTGGCGGTTGACGGTTACTTGCGTCAGCAACCCTATCTTTCGCTGGAGCAGCGATGGATCCTTGAACATCGCTCATTGACGCCGATACACTGGGAACTCCGACTAGCAAACCATCATGGCGGATCCGGAACAAAATTCTACGCCTTCCGATCGGCCAGAGCAGGGGGAAAATGGCCAGCAATCCGACACGATCACAGAAAACTCGCGACTACTTGAGTCGCGAGGGCGCCAAGTTACGGTAATCGTTACGGATTTCAAAGGCGTTCCTCCCCCAATGCCACCTTCCTTCCTACCGTCCCCGGACAGTGGAGGCATGAGTGCCGTGTCATCCGTCTTCACACTCTGCAACAGCGCCATTGGAGCTGGCGTGCTATCCCTCCCATTTGCCTTCAAGCATGCAGGTGACTGCAGCCTAGGGTGCATCACATACCCTCATGGTCGCACATGAAATGATTGTAATCGCCACAGCACACTCATTTGGCATACTCATTTTTGATGCTTTGGCTGGACCAGTCCCCGTTGGTATGGTCACAAACGTCGCAAAGATTGGTATGCTAGGTTCTGCGTGGCTTCCTAGCTGTTCACCCTTATACAAACGATGCAAACCGTGTACGAGCAGACAGAAACGGGCTGTGGCTTCTGTTGATGTCATGTGGCTTGGAATCTCTGGGAGTACGAAGATTACTGATGCAATGTATCAAAACAAAGAAGTGTGACTTGTGTGTTCACAGGGCTTGTGGGAGGGCTGGTGCTTTGCTTCGCAATTGGGCTCGCAGAAGGATTCACGCTCTACGTTCTGGTGAGCGCATTCCATGACGAAGCGCTGGGCCTTGCAAGCACGCACGGTCCCAGACACGTTATACATCATGCATATGGGTGAAGACACGTTATACATCATGCGTATGGGTGAAGACACGTTACACATCATGCACATGGGTGAACATGTGCTGCCCACTGAGGCGCCATATTCACTGAAGTGATAAGAGCAGCGACAACGGTGAAAATCTGGACAACAAAACACGGCCATTCAGCAAATCCATGCCTTGATGGCTGAGGTGGACAAATGATGCAGGAATGCAGCACCTGCATACAGGCCCGCACACACGCTCAACTTGTGCACATTGTGCTGATTTGAACTTGTGAAAAGGACACGAGTTTGAGACAGAATCGGACGTACAGATGCCGGACGTCATATTATCACCGTCATAACGGCATTTGCAAAATTGCAATGTCTGACTTCAGACATTACCTGCTGGGCCTCTGGTGCTGGAGTTCTCTTAAAATTCATGTCCTGGCAACCGCTCATCCACATCTCTAGGCCGTCATTCTGGAATGGACGTGTACAGCATAACACAACGGTCGTGAGCTGTTGTTTTGTTTTTGGCAAAGCAAGTTTGCCGAGCGGTACAAGGCCAGCACAACATGGTTCACCTGAACACACGTTCATTGCCGCTAATCCAGCGTGCTGCTGTCATCTTATCGCAGAGCAAGTTCGCTGAGCGGTACAAGGCCAGGTCCTACGGCGTGCTGGTCAGGCGAACGCTGGGAAGGAAGCTCATGGCCCTGCTTGCTTCCATCATGGTTATCTACCTGTTCGGATCCTGTGTGGTGTATCTGGTAGGTTGGGGTTGCTTAGGGTTCGTTGTGTTGGTTAGGGTTTCGGTTGTGGACAAAAGTTCGCAGGGCGTTTGTGCATCATATCATATCAACGACAGTACCATTCAGAAGACCCTGGACATGCTGAATGTGTGGTGTAGTCTGTTGCAAGGCGTAGTCAGTTGCAAGGCGTAGTCAGTTGCAAGGGTTTTGTTTAACTGAATTTACTGGATGGAAGCTTGGGGGTTGAGTTGAGTATGGGTTTGTTTGGGTGTTGTCACAACATTCGAGCGTTTTTGGGTACCATCAACACCAATGTACTTGGGCACCTTCCTGCCGTTTACTCAGAAAGCTATGAACTGGCTTCGGATCTAACCTCAGCTAGCAATCTGCTAATCGTCTGAGTGTACTGGATGTAAGCTCACACATGGCTACACATCGACTTGCTCATGACCAGGTTCTCCTTGTCACCTGTCACACTCATCCACTTCTCTCACTCAATCCTTGCTGTGACGTGTGATGCAGTCATACATGAATTAGTCTGCATCACATTTGTTCACGCAGATCATCATTGGTGACACCTTCAGCCCTCTGGGTGCGATGTACTTTGGCGATGAGAGTTTTGTAGCTTCGCGCAATCACGTGATCCTGGCCATCGGCGTGACCGTCCTATTGCCTTTGTGTTTGCTAAAGTGAGGCTGGGCTGTGATGGGGCCAGGGTGGGGCAGAAGTTGGCTCTAGGTTTTGCGCTTGTGTTAGCGCTTGGTTTGCTTTGGATGTTTATAATGATTGCATCAGGGGCGCCCACATGCATTGAGCGCGAACGCCGGCAAGCCATGCAAGATGTGTTTGGGCTATGGCTCTCCATAGGATCTTCAGCAGGGTGGCCCCGATATGCTAAGGCTAGCCAGGCATGAGGCTTTACGGGAAAACCCTAGCAACAGAAACACAAAGTCATAACGCAGAACAGTCGAGATTTAGGCTTGGAGAGCTGGTGGCTAAGGCTGAGCTCAGGTCGATTATTGGGTTGAATTCATGGCTATGAATTGGGTAAGGCTGACTGGGGTTGCCTGATGCGCCTCTACACTTCAGCCCTTAAACATGACTTGGGTACAACTACCAAGGTCAGCTTGAGCGCATTTCTCCATCAATCCTACCACCACCAGCCCTCCATCACCACCAGCTGACGACCAAATCTCTTGATCAACACCACCAGATAACACCACCACTAACCACCAGCAACCACCACCAACCACCTGCAACCACCTGCAACCACCTCCACCGCAATGCCTCTTGCAGGAAGCTGGGCCACCTGGCTTCCCTCAGTGCGATTGCAGTTGCTGGTTTCATCTACACCGCATCAGTGGTGCTGGTGCTGGGCACCCAGAAGGTGAGTTTGCTGGGATGAATCGGTTGGGCGGTTGACCATCAGCCGCACCTTGGAATCACTCCAGTATGTTGTCGGTGTCTCGATGCACCTTCAGTTAGGCTGCTTGCTGAACTGACCTGCACCCACCCCCTACAACATCAAGGTGGGGCATGTGTTTCAAGGTGGGGCATGTGTTTTTGGTTCTACGTCGTCATCAGCAGCTTCAGCAGTGCTGCTAAACCCAACTACACCCAATGACAACCGTGATGGAGCACTCATTTCCAAACTGAAGTTATCAACCCTCCCGTCGGTCAGCATGCAACCCTACAAGTAGGAAGGTCCCCCACAACCCTGCTGCTCCTGCTGCTGCTCTTGCTGCTGCTGATGATGATGACAATGAGGATGATGAACCCTGCCGTGCAGGCCTTAGCAGCCGCTGGCCCCATCGCCGAGTGTAACCATACCTTGCCCTAGTCTCACCCAGTCTATCCCTGCCTGACCCTGTGTTCTTGCAAGGCCTAGCCCAGTAGCGACTTATCTAGTTTAACCTACCTTACCCTACCCTTACCTAGTTAGCCTTACCATATGCTCTTGCAGGCTATGGCCCGTTGGCCGCATCCCCTAGAGGGTGTTGAGCTCATTAGGTGGGAGGTGCCTGCGCTCTATGCAGTGCCCATTGTGGTTTTTGGATTCAACTGCCACGCGAATGTGAGTGCTGGGAGTGGCGGCAGTGCTTTCTGGGGTAGCAGGGCGCGCTTGGTGTGGGGCTCCCCTGCTGTAATCTCTATTCGCACACGGAATTGACTGCAAAGCTGGTGCAAGTGCTGTGGTAAAGACGTAGGAGCGGGGTCACTGCACGCCGTCGAGTTTCGCATGGCCGTTTTTGGCGCTCAGTAACGGTAAAGACTAAAACCCACTTCAGTTAGTGAGGGTGCAAAGCCGGGCCAGGCTCAGGTTAGAGGCACGCAAGTGTCTGCCCGTTTTCTGGTTCTGGGAGCGGGTTGGGTACAGTAGGGTATAGCGCTTGTGGTGTCTCATCAGGCTCATTTCTGGCATGCCCACGCCTCCAATGGTACTGAGAGATGTTCCCATGTGCTCTTCAGGTTGTCTCCATTTTCAGCGAGATGAGCCATGAAGTGCAATCCCTTCTGACAGCACTGCCTCCTAGGTGAGACTAGTATTAGGGTTGAAACAGGCCTAGGGTTTGAACTGCTTGCAACGCATTCAGCATGAACGCCTTGGCCAAGAGGTGGTCAGCAATGCTGACCTCTATGCCAAAACCCATCAATCTGCCATGACTGCGATGCTCAAAACCCAAAGGCGCAGGTGGCTAGGCCACATGGGACGCATGCCTGGCACTTTATCAAACGTTTGCTTTTTGCAACTATTCCAGCCCCATAGGGCCAGCAGGATGTAGTAAGAAGGGGCAGGGGCGCCCCACTTTCAACTTGAAACGTGTTGCTAAGGATCACATTAGCACTTTTCACCCTGCTACCAGCGAGCTTCTCTTTACTGCTACCAGGCGCGTAACATCCGGAGAGACAGTGTGTCCAGCTGCCATACCAAGGTTTAGACGAGCAATGCACTAACGGTGAACAGCAACAGATGGAGCGCCAGGCCTTTGCAGTAACATTTAGGTGGTCCTCAATGAACATGTTGCACGGGCTGTAGCGTTATAAAGTCACTGCACTACCACTGTACTGTGCACCATAACACACTAGTGTTACAATTGAAGTGTAACTTGTGGTAGACTTTCAGACTGCCCATGCTTGTAAGTATCAACCATCAACCATTGCCCTTTTGCCGTTATGCTACGCCTCACCCTAGCTGGTGCCTCTCCCTGCAGCCCCAGCTCGTACCTGAACCTCCCCGCCCTGGCGCCCCGGCCCAGGAGCCACAAGCTCATTGGCATGCTCAGTGTCATCGTGAGTGTAAGGGGGACGGGTGAGGTGGGGTGATGAGGGTTTGGCTGGGGTCAGAGGCCTGGATCGTGAACAGGTTCGTCTAAGCAAGAGGTGTGCCCAAGGTTGTTGGGTCAGGGACTAGGGTTCGGCTGGGGTTTGGCTAGGGCCAGGTATCTGCTAGGGTTTAGGCAGGATTGTCTAGAGAGGGGGTTGTGGAGGGGACGTGCACCGCCATGGCTCACTCTGAGCAATATAATAATAAGGCATGGAGCCAAGCGGCTCACCCTGAGCGATATAATAATAAGGCATGGAGCCAAGCAAGCTATTGAGGCATCAGCAGACCAGGCACAACAGGCCAAAGGAAGGCAGATAACAAAGCAAGCACTTGCATTTCTGCAGGTTTGCGCCGTGGCAATCATCATGCTCGGCTACGTGTCAGTTGGTGCCGCCGGTTACATCGGTTGGCCAGCGACAGTTGGAGGAAACGTTCTCAATGCTTTACCAGCTGACAACATCTACGTGCAGGTGGGGTGGTTAGAGGTTTCTATTTGGTTTTTTCCGGTTTCGAGTGCATTGGTCAGGTGACGGTGTGCCAACTGAAAGTCCAGAGGTTGGAGTGAAAGGCCGAACGTGATGCTGACTTTGGTAGCACCAGAATCCTTCACTGGACACCGGCTACTAGATGCTTATCACAGTGATGAACAACGCTGCTCACAACACGTTCTGCTGCTTACAACTGCTGCTATCACAGCATGTAATGATGATGATGATGATCACAGCATGTGTCTGAACATCGGTTGATTCCAGACTGTGAGTTGGTCGCGTCCGGAACTGCAGCTTAGCAACTACGGTTGTACGTGCTTCATGTTATAACAAGCACTTTCGCTCACACCCAATCAGCCTTGTCACCTTCCAAGGCCATCAGCATGCTAGTATCGATAATGGTTTCACATTCATTCATTGTTAATCTACAATTGTTGCGTGGTGGCTGGTATCTGCAGATAGCCCAGGCCGTGATTGCGTTTGTTGTGGTGGGTCATTTCCCCCTGAACCACCATCCAGCCAGGAGCGGCATGACTGACATCCTCACTCTATTAGGTATGCTGTGTATGGATGTATGTGGGTGTGCATGCGGATGTGGATGGTGGGTGGAATAGACAGGCATGGCTGACACCGTCACATGTTAGAGGCACTTGATCTCCCTGCATGGTCCTAAGTCAATTTAGTTGCCAGAAACCAAGAGTTTCAGAGGATGTAACAAACAGTGCTAGTTAGGGCTCTACCAGCCAGCGGGGCTCTACCAATTAAACCCAGCTATCCAAAGCAATGCAACCCTAACATCTAACAAGATTGGTCGTGTGTTGTTGCATTGCCTGTTGCATTGCCTGTTGCATGCCAAAGCTAGCGATGTTACGACGCACGTGCAGGCAGAGGCAAAAACGAACAAAACAAAACTGGCTCGCGGCAGTGAGGCTTCACACTGGGGTGCTCTAGTGGTAAACCCTTGAACAATCTTTGACTGAGTTGTCGGATTGCCTGCAGGCCTGCCTCAGGCGCCAGGCTGGGTAATGGTCGTTTTCACCGTTTTGTTCGTTGGCGGCAGTGTGGGTGTGTCGCTGGTGGTGACGTCGCTGGGCGCAGCTCTGCACATCATCGGAGGCACTGCGGCATCGTTCATGATATTCTTCCTGTGAGCGGCTGTGGTCACTTTGTACCTGTATTGGATGCAGGCACTGCATGTGTTGGGGATGTGTCGATGTGCATTGTGCATGGCCTTTCGCATGCTGGTACAAAATGATGGCTCAACTGTCCCTTTCTACCGTTTGTTTTGCAGCCTTTAGTGCGGGGAGAAGTGGTCATCAGGGGCACGAGCGGGAGAGAAAACAATGGGCACATCTGCACGGTTTGGACGTTTGTACTCTGCACAGTTGCTGAATAAATGCTTAAATGATTGTCAACAAAAGAGCGGTTTGTTCCTGTGGTTAATGCAGTCAGTGTGGGTTGACGGTGTTCCACTCGTTCAGCTGCTGAGGCTAGCATGGGTTCATGATGTAAAATCAGTTCGGACTGTCCTTCATTTTTGACCATTCCATCTGTTCCGACCTCATCTCTAATGCAGCCTTTGAGGGAACAACTGCTGCCCTTCCTGTGCTAGTACTGGCATTTTGTCTGCAGCTGGTTGGCTTGCGTTTGTCATCTGCGTCGTCTGGAAGTAAAGGCAGTTGTGCCGGACAGTACAGCATTTGATTCTATTCTCTGTCGATGCTTTCCCGCCTGCTCCTTCTGCCCCCAGGCCTGGTCTTATCCTGATCAACGCAGCGGTCATGAAACAGAGCGCTAACCAACTGGAGGAATTTGAACAGGTAAGAAACCACTGCAATGGTCATCTTCAATTCGCTGTCGTACTTCCCAGGCCTCTCCTGCATCAGTACTCTCAATCTGTACTCTCACTCCGTCGCACACTCTCACATATCTGCCTTTTCTCAGCCCCTTCGTGTCATTCTCAACTGTGCAGGATCCCACAAGAGCAGAGGGCATCAACGAGCCTCTGCTGCGACAGGCCGTCAGTGCAGGAATAAAGAAGACAGTGAGTGCCGCTTGACAGTGAACCCCGGCAGAGAATGGGGGAAGCAGGGAATGGCCAAATTATGTACACAAATGGACCCGGAACGAGTAGGTCTGGTTTGCTAGTGTCTTTTCTGGCCCAGCACAGGACGCATTTTCTATGGGTTGCCGGGGTCCCTACGGGCCTAAGACACGGGGCAGAATGGCGCACAGGCTGGAACTGCTCGCCGCACCAAAATCGACAGAAGCGCTGTGTTCTTGTGCATCCAACACGCCCAACATCGTCCGAATTGCTGGCTACACGGACGGCAGGATTATTGCACATGCAACACACCGTTCCCACACAGGAAGAGTGACCAAAGTTGGGCTGTGACCTGATCATACGTTTCCATGTTGCAGAGTTTTGTGTGCGGGTCAGTTCCTCAGTCCACTGGTCGTAAGCAAACAAACAAGTACTGGTGCCAACCATGATCATTGGAGACGGGAGACGGAGACAGAGACAGCACTGCCCACTGGTGCATGTGTGTTCCCTCGCTGTTGCAGGGTCTGGTGTATTCCCCCGGCAAGAGCTGGGCAGCGGGTGTGTTCCTGGTGGTCCTGAGCCTAGTGGTGCTGGCAATAACACTGGGAACCGTCAACATGTGACCCAGCACGTGGATGGCATGGATGGTGTCAAGGCAAT
Source organism: Chloromonas sp. AAM2 (assembly GCA_004335635.1). NCBI lineage: Eukaryota > Viridiplantae > Chlorophyta > Chlorophyceae > Chlamydomonadales > Chlamydomonadaceae > Chloromonas > Chloromonas sp. AAM2. The sequence goes on along the minus strand of QAXH01000025.1, from coordinate 8,882 downwards.
CTGATGGCTGAAAGTGCAGACCGTCTGATCAGACCAAGCGGCAGGGCGGGCTTATAGCTTGGGTGATGGTTGCTGAGAAGATTTCCAATGTCAGTGTGACATTCAAAGCACGTGGCTTTGTATCGCCTACTCGTGAGCGACTGATGTCCAGTAACTCCTTCTCATTGATCAATTTGCAGCAGGACTTTGTTTTCTTTTCTATCATGTATGAAGACTCACAATGTTTGACTTGCAATGTATAACAGAAGGCAGACTTGGTCTCTGCGTGGACAGCCACTTTCATAATGAATAACACACGTGCACGTGGTACATGTACATGTACATGTCTTTTACCCTCTTTCTGCTGGCTGGTTGTGAGGCTTTTGTCTTGTCCAGGTTTTGCCGCCCATGACAGCGCATGCTGAATTTACCACTAAGCATGTGCTAGCTGCCACAGCTCATGTCTCTCTGCTAGTCGTTTTTGAGATTCGATCACATCGTCCATTGAGCTGTCGTTTGCACGTCCGCTGGACTTGAAATCACGTAACAGCCACGTGACCACCACACGGAGCTGTCACTGCGCATGTGATGGCATGTGTTCATTCTACTGTTTTTCTATTTTCTACTCAGGAAGACCTGAAGACGTGGTATATGAAGAAACAATACAACTTGCACCAACACACTTGGGAGCAGGCATGTGTGCTGACTGACTGTCGTCAGATGTGCCACTCCTTGCTAAGTGTGCCTGTCAAGTGATGGTGATACGCGAACAATGCTGCTGTTCAACTTCAACTTAACTTGTTAGATCGCTCAAGTGTGATTTCTTGGGAGGACTCGCACTTTGCCTTAAAGGTTGATGAGATGCCAACGCAATCTTCAGTGTTTCAGCAAGCTTACTGTATAGTTTGCGTTGCAAGATACGCACATGTGTTTGGCCACGGAAGCTTGGGCAGAACGCCTGCAAGAAGTATGTCTCACCATGTAACGGACAGCACACGTCGCTGAAGACCAGGCTACTGTGAGTCCGTGCAAACTCAGTTATGCATGTGGACAAGATCTCCCGGAGAACGTAGTTGTGACCAGGCCACTCTATTACTCTATTACTCGGTGCGTAAGGAGAGCTCACATGAGGTTGGGTAAGCATGGTCAACACATCAAACGGAACATAAGCAAAAGATATGTTACAAGTGATAGGGATCACGAGTTTCACTGCAGATGACCAGCAGGCTTCACAGAAGTTGCCAAGGAAAAACTACTGATTGTTAATCATGGTGATCACGACTGAGATACTGTAAGGTCATGGTGATAAAGCACAGCCTACAACATCTGCCGCATCCAGCACTGCCCATCGAAGTGAAGTGATACTGGCCTGCATCTGCCCAAATTGCACCTACCACTAGATTCATCTGCCGATTGAATCTATAGTATTTCTGCAACACATGCAACGAACAGTGCTGTATCTTTTTGCATAATATGTATGCCTTTATGTCTTCACTACACTACAAAAGTGACTTCCCCTTTGCACAGGTCGCGACCAGTTGGCCGTTCTATCTACTTATAATCCCAAACGTCCTCGCCATACTATCAAACCCATTTCGTTGTATCTTGGCGTTGTGCTCATATCATCTGACTGGATTGGCGTTGCTGACGGTTTCAATACTTGTTCCCCATGAGCACTTGGCCTCGAGCCTCTCCCTCAGGGTTGGACACTGTGTGCACCTGCATGGCCAGTGACAGAAATACCTTCAGGCATGCTGGGCAGACATCTGTGGCACATGGGAGGCATTCATGGCCAGCCAAGCAGGAACGTGTTGAAAGCACATGGAAGGCATTCAACAACATTCATCAGCGGTGCATGGTTGGATGGTGCAAAAGAGTGAACAAAGACCAACAAGAAGGCATTCACGAGCACGTGGTGTTCCAAGCTTAAGTGAACGTACAACGGTGAGCAAGTCAGGAGGCCGAGTGGTCGCGCCTCAACAGTCATGACCAACAAGCATATCCTTTCGCATGGAGTGGCTCAATGACTGCACATGACTTCCATGAGCGTTGTGCTTCACATGATGACTTCTCAGAATTTGGTAATGAGGATGACTTACATTGAAATAGATCTTGCCAGCCCTGAGAAACGTCAGGAAGGTCTGGAAGTCAGGCACGTCCTTCGTGGGAATCAGGTCAATCGCCGTAGCGGACCAGGGAAAGGTAAACCACTCGCTAGTGATGGGCTGGGTGGTTGGCATCTTGGCTGCAGAGCCACGGGATTACATGTCAGTGCTACTGTTTCCGATTGTTGCACGTTTCTTCTAGCTGGTGCATCACAGTAGTAATCTAATAGCGGAACAACACAGGCCTTAATGCAAGGTGACAGGAGGATGCACAGTACTGGCTTGATAGCCGACTACAACAACACGCTCACGCTACAAATCCTGATGCCATCATACCAGACATGATGTGCAAGGTTCAGTTTTGCACACGAACTAGCAATGAGAATTAAACTAGCCAGACGAAGCTGGCGGCCCCGGGCTTATTTGTACTCCACTCACAGTCCACAGGCCAAACCCAGAGGATGATAGGGCCATTCACGCCAGGCTCTCCCACATGCAGATGTGCCTGCGTTCAGATGAGTGGTGGGCATAACGTGGTGTAAACCGCAAGCTTGGCACTATGTCAGGCATCTGCCACGATTTGAACTCGTCAGCAAGCTGAATTGGCTTTGAAGCAAGGGTCTCAAACTGCAAAGAGCTGCGACGTATATACATAGATGTTTTATGGCGAGGTCCTGTACAACTTGTACATGAAAGGAACAAATTCATATCTGGGCGTTTATATTTAAGCTTTACCTGGGTGAACCTGTTGATCTCCCACACGCTCACTGAACCGCTGAGTGTGCCATTCTTCTCATTGAAACGAAGGATCGACGTCGTCTTTGTTCTGACCTGCAAGCATTCGTATGTGATGCGGCATATGCATTCTGCAATTAGAGCGTGCAGTCGGACAGTGGCAGTGGCATGCTAATTCCCTAGGAATTTGGTTCTCTCTCAGGAGAGTTCCCTTCCCCTCTGTTCCTTGCTGAGGGCTGGCTAACAGGGTACTCATACTCGTCCTGTGAAAGACTTCCTAGCGCAGGTTGTGGACGCTGCTATGATCTAGCACGCCTTGAATTTGACAAACTGCTGCTTGCCGTGGTACGCGGGTTTGGGCGGCACTTACCGGATTCGGCACTTCGTTTTCGCCTTCAGCTTGCGCGACGAACTGATATGATGACCCATAAGCATTCTTGTATTCTGCATCGGCCAGCTCACCTCCAAGAACCTGCGTGCAAACGATACTCTTTGTTGTATCCGTGGAGTGCTTGTCGCCGGTTTTGGGCAGGGTGGATCACAGATTTGAGGGAGAGAGAGAGAGAGTCTCAGGAGAGCTCCTGTGCTGCACACACACCTGAGAGGCGAAGGCGACGCATAGGAGGAGCCCTGCGATTGCGCTGAACCTGGCCATTGTCGATGGGTCTGGTCCAAAGTTGTTCCGGACAGGCTGCGCGGATTCCAGATGGAAATGCCACAGCTTGTTGTCGAGCGGTACTCAAAGCAATTGAAGCTGGAGCTCTTATGCACCACAAGGCGTCGTTGCGTCCCATGAACGGACAAGCGTTCATGCGTGCGGCTTATTGCGCCTCTGCGTCCCGACGCGAGCGATCTTGGACGCCGACACAGCCAAACGGCCTCCGCAGGTCTTGGACATAAATAGGCTATGTTATTGACAAGTTTAGGTTGCGCCGAGGCGTTGGCCGTGAAAGCTGGATCCGAAGCTCAGCAACACTTTACCACAGTGGTTGAACATGGCCCAGAACTGCATGGAACAGCGCGGTCCACTGCGCGGCCCGCATCATTGATAACTGGACCCAAATTTGTTTTTTCCGATCCGCTGTTCGGGGTTCACGGGTCGTTACAACTGACGATGCTCAACTTGGGCACGGCATGGTGATTCTACAGATACTCGCACAACTAGACCTTGGAAGGTGCAGAGCTCTAGTCAGCTGAGGTCAGCACTGACGCCGACATGCAGTGAACGTGGAAAAGCCAATTGCCTCCTCGTCACACCAATAAAGTGTGCAAACACCGCTGCACCAACTTGCCTGTGAGGTTTTTCACCTGGCTCTCAGTGGTCCCCATGCCCGTCAGGAGGGTTCCCAAGGAAGTGTACACTGATGTGCCTTGACCTAGCGGAATGCAGTGGGCCTGCTTGGTGAATTCAACAGAGTTGCCTAGCTTTGTGAGGGTCGCAACTAGATCAGCGCGTTGCAGCGCCTTCTCATCCCGTTTGACGTCAGGCATGGTGTCTGCACTACATCCCATTTCTATCTGGACAACGGGCTGCTCTGCTGGCAGCCCACCCCCTGCATTTCGCATGTTGTCCAGGTCAGCCAGTGTTTGTCCCGGTAGGACCATGATGTCTGGTTTTGTAAAACTCTGAAACTGCTCTGGGCTGGGTGCTGTTGGGCCAGTCGTAACCAATCCTGCAAGTCCCGACTCCCTCAGGCAGGTCTCCGCGCCTCCCTGCGTCCATAAGCATAATCCTAACCCTGTTGTGATATCATCTGTCATATCATGGTATGTGCAGTACCGAATAGATGCAACAACATCGCGTCCTACATGCTCCCATTCTAGCCCTGAATTTCCCCCTCAGTGTTCATCTCTCAGTTCTCCGTTATGAGAAGCAGGACAAAAAAGCGGAAAGTAAAAAAAAAGAACAGGTTGGTGTCTGTCGGGTGTTTGCCGGTATCATACAGAGTGCGAGGACTTGCATCACGAGTCGTGCAACTGTGCCGCTCTAAGACACGTTTGGATCGCAATGGAATCGCAGTTGACGTGACTTGTTTGACATGAATCGGCCATTTTCTTCGGCATTTATTGGGGATAATTCAGCGCAGCTGTGAAGCGAACACACGTGCTATGCTCTCTGTGCGCTGTTCCATGCTCTCTGTTCCATGCTCTCAGAACGTTGCAACTTCAGTGCAAACTCCGACCCCTCCAGTACGCTTATTATCACCCGTTTACAGTTTACACTCGTCCTAGATTCAGGCTTGCTGCTTTTCACTAGGCATAAGGGTGTCGTTTCGCTTCTTTTTGTTCTCCAGCTCCTCAAATTGATGTTGATTGATCAGCAAGTCTTTGGAGAATGGCTCAAACTCGTTGATTCCGACAGCTTTGCTGCGCTCCCCTAACTCCAATGCCTTCTTAATGTCATCCTTCTTTGGTTCAAAAGGCACAACTGTGGTTGGAATGTTATAGTCTGTTTGCAATGTTTCTTTCAGTTTCTGTGAAGTTAGTGACTTTTTCTTGTTTATAACGATGCCTTGCAGAATCATGTAGGACAAAAGAGTTTTGTCATACATGTACGTGATGAGTGTGTGACTGCAGCGACTGAAATTACTCTTGAGATGCAAATGGCTGTCTGCCAGGTACGTGTTGACCGTGTCCAGATCCTTATCAAGATGTCGGTCTACGGCTTCTGATGTGACTGGGAAGTTTGAGGCATCCACAGAGGGAGAAGGAGCGTTGTTTATAAAAAAGTTGAAAAAAGAGGTATAATCAGTCATTACCGTCCTGTAGTTGGCGCACACAGAAGCGCTGTTGCAGTACCATGTCACCCGGTGGGGTGTACATGGTGTTGTCTATGTAGGCAACCGCTTCATCAAAGTGCGGCAGCTCAAAGCTACTACCAGCAGATATGGTTGGTGAGTACAGCAGTGCGTCTACTGCTGCCCAACAGCCCGTGTCCAGAGTGGCTGTATCACTGCCGTTTTAGTACACTGCCACACGTTTCGGACTTGGGTCATCAGCAAAACCAAAGATTGTGTTGGTTCGAGCATGAAGCTAACTGATGAAAGCTCTGGTACTGCTTGTGACCACTACACGCTTGTTTCGCCGTAGCAGGCGGATCACATGGCTGACTGCTCACCCTTCATGTTGTTCTGTTGTTGGCGTGTTTCATTGCGTATGATAGTGGCAACCCTGTGTGTGGGTCTTACATACGCGTTTTGATGTAGCGTGTTTGTGCAGAGAAAGATATGAAGCCACATCATGAACATTTGTGACTTCACCTGTTCCAACCATCAAGTACCATCAAGGACTGAATGCCAACCATCAAGCACAAACGCAGCACGTGACGCCAGCTTGCAGCCCATGGTCATCAGCAATGCCAGACAATGCCAGACGATAGTTCATTCTCTTCTGCCTAAGAAAACGCCAGCCATTTTCCTGCTCTTGTGGCGTTCCTGAACGACACCCAAAACGGGAATTGAAGTCGTGTACCGCCAAACACAGTTCGGCCTCAAGCACTGACTTAAGCCCATAGCACTGACGATTGAGTGCTGCCGCCCCAGACTCGACCAAGGAACAGTGGTTAGACTGGATGGACGCATCATCATAAAACGATAATCATACCGGCTGTAAATCAGCCCATCTCACAACGATTGGGCAGCTGCTAGTTGCAGCATTCTGTCACACATACAGCAAAACACAGGGCGCTGCCTGTGCCAGCGTGGAAGTGAGCAAACCACAAGCTTGTCCTTGGGCCACATCTGCATCCTGGTAATTCCTGGAATTAAAGGCTACAAGGGGGTATATACCAGAAGTCCATAGCGCAGAAGCCTAGAAAGCAACACAACTCCACCATCAGACTAGCAGGAGGGCAGGAGGGGAAGACCGCCGCTGCTGGGGGTGGCCTTGGCCTCCAGGAGACGCTTGACCAGTTTCTCCAGACTGGACTCCAGCAGCCTCAGGCGTACAGGTTGGGCTGTCCAGGTGATGATGAAGCTGATGGTGTTGACTGTGCCACCAGCTGGGGCATGTCTCCCCAGACCTGCAAGCCTGCCCGTCAACGCAGCTGCAGTTAGTATGTCAGGGCATCAGCCGACCAAACTGCAGCTGCGTTGACGGGCAGGCTTGCAGGCCTGGGGAGGCATGCCCCAGCTGGTGGCACCGTCAACACCATCAGCTCCATCATCACCTGGACAGCCCAACCTGTACGCCTGAGGCTGCTGGAGTCTAGTCTGGAGAAGCTGGTCAAGCGTCTCCTGGAGGCCAAGGCCACCCCCAGCAGCTGCGGTCTTCCTTCCTGCCCACCTGCTGGTCTGATGGTGGAGTTGTGTTGCTCGCTACCTTGTGCAGTAGCCCGTGCTACGCCCGTGACAATAAGACAAATAACGCGGCAAATGCTGGCAGGGTGGCATGCTGACATGCAAGGGGTGGCATCTGAGTGCATGGACCTGCGCATGGGCTTGCTGCCGCATGCATTGTAGTAGGCCTGCCTCGGAGTAGCCCGTGCTTGCATGCATAACAGATCAACATCTGCAGGGGAGCTCGGTGCATGCATGGCCCGTGAGTAAGTGCAACGAGCAGGCATGGGTGGATGGATGCATGGCCTGTATCCGCATGCTTGAACCAACTTGTTGAGTCCATGGAGCTGAGACCAGGGCGCCTTGTTCAGAATCGTCCGATGACGGCCCGGCTCTTGGTTCATGATGGCGGGGTGGATGCGCAGTCGCATAATCAAGCAGCCGAGCGCCTTTGAATTGCGAGGCCTGCTACCAATTGCTGCTGCCCATCGCATACACGTCAACACTGTCAAACCCGGCCACGTGTCAGGCCGCGGGTTTGACCTATCCCGTGCACACATTGACGCATTACGACGAGCAGGCATGCTCAAGCATGCTCAAGTGCAGCGTTCCAAGCCATCGCTGGTCCTCCGCCATGGCTTTGACCTGTGCCCCGGGAAGCCCTAGTTGACGTCCAGTAGCCGCCCCAGTAGAGTTTTCCGGGGGTTTCTGCCACGACACATCACTCAACCGGGTCCTGCTGCACCCTTCCATGCGAGAAAAAGTGCCCATTGATCGGGTTCATTTGTGAGCTGCCGCGGTCCGGTTTGAGGGTCTGATCCCCTCCGGTTGCCAGGGTGCTGTTCCTCGGCCCCAGCACCAAATTCCACCCTGATGATCTATGTGCATGTAGCTGACATTCAGGGTCATCTTTTCCACCCACTTTGTCTGCATGCAACCCAGGTTCACCGCCATGCCCTCCTGGTCAAGCCGTCTTTGGTCAAACTTCGCACGTTTTCATCATCACGCCGTTTCCCAGGCCAAACCGAGTATGTCATTGTTATTAGAACATGGCATATACCCCGATGCACTCCAGCCTCAGAACATTTGCCAAAATTCCCGAGCTGAACCCTAGCAGAATGTTTGGGCTTGGACGACCCCTGATCCTGATTGCATCGATTGTCAAAGTACAACATACTTTTGGAGGGGTAACCCCCCTGTCATTTTGGTATGCTGAAATTGTCCCATTTAGCCAGTATGAATTCAATGAGTCAAATCATTGGTGGCTATAGTATAGATACATTACAGCAAGGTGTGGATGTAGGGGGGGTCGGGCGCGTATAATGATATACCAAAATTTCAATCCTGAGCTTTTACAATGTAATTAGACTCTTAGTTAATAATCGGGGAAGTGGTGACAGCCTTATTCTTAGAGTGATTTGATACCAAGCGATTATACCCTTGCTGCACATTCCACTCGCTACGGCGGCAACAAGTACAATGTCAGGGAAAGAGGGCTACAGGCACTGCGTGAATTCCAGCGATCATTGCTAAGCCAAAAGAGCACAGAGGAAACAAGCAGAGATCACAATAGACATGTGTAGACAAACAAGACATGTGTGAACACACACAAGATGCTAGAGCTTGAACAGCAGCTTATTATTCTGAATCCCCGTCACCTGATCTTGAATCCGCGTCTGATTGTGAAACACCGTCACAGATCTTCGTCTTCTTCTGGATCATGCGTATTATCAGTAAGATACATACATATATATATATATATGTGTGTGTGTGTGTGTGTGTGTGT
>QAXH01000023.1:0-13447 GCA_004335635.1 Chloromonas sp. AAM2 | reverse complement strand
CGCCTCCGACACCAGGCCGCCCAGGTGTGAGTCCAGGATGATGGCGGCCCGCACCACACCCACACTGTCGGGGTCAAGGTTAAGACCTGCAACACACACACACACACACACACACACACTTTGACACGGTGGCACGGCATCCTGCAGTGCTGTAGACACGGAAATACATAGGGCAACGCCTAGGCCTGGGAGCCAACAGAAAAAAAGATGGTACCAGCATTGCCCAGAATTCTGCAATCATAACTAGTCGTAGGTAAAGGCGTGGACATGCCCATGAGGCAACGCCGAGCCCTGGCAAACACCAAGATTGCTCAAACCTTGCCCAAGCACTAATCGCGTGGCACCAGCCATGGTTGATGTGCTCAGATCATGCCTAAGCGCTGAAGCTGTAACACGAGCCTGTGTGTGCATGGCCAGGCCCGTGGGCAATGCAGTTCCCTTGTCCGTGTGGTCTGTCCACCCACCGCTTCTTAGCCAGGGCAGCAGGTGCTCCCCTGTCGCCCTGTGCAGCATGCATGCCACCAGCGCCTGCTGGTAGGGCAGGTAGGCCTGCAGCAGGGGCGTGTAGGCCTTGGCCTCAACCTGGGACACCTCCTCAGCAAACGCAAGCGTGAGAAGAAGCGTCTGCTCGCCTGCAGGCAAAAGGAAGGGCCAAGCAACAGACCTCAGCGTGGAGTCCCTCCCCTCATGTGACATTGAGACAACAATTTTTACATGTGTAAATGCTTTTAAAGCATTCAGTTGGTGATTTGGGGTAAACAGCTATCGTAGCGTCCACATCTCTGTCAAACTCAGTTTTTCTGGGAGTGCCTAGCAGTTGGCAATGAATGGCAATGAGAACAAGAAGCACCAGAACAGCACACCCGAGTGACATCAAAGTGTACATGTGCTTGAGAGTAAAACGACTGTGCAGCGTTGTGGAGAGCCATCCCAGTGGACACCTACGTGTGTTGCTTGCATCGTGCCTCTGTGTGCATAGCCTCTTCCAGTGCCCCGTGACTGCCTGCGCCACCACTTCCAGCAGCATGGCCGCCAGCTGGGGCTCGCTGTCACCCCGTGCGCGCGCAGCACACGCTGTCGTGTCCAGCAGAACCTGAGGGGCGCAGGCAGGGCACGGATGACAGTGTTCAACACGCTGCCAAGTCGACCAGCACACACTTGATTGGGTTATCTCGAGTCCAGACGGGTCTGATTGCCAGATTGCTGTTGCGTCAAGGAGGGCCAGGTCACACAGGCTGCAAGCTGGTTCAAATCGATCAACACAAGTCGTTTGGATACGTTTGCACCACCGAGATGGGACTGGAAGCCTGACTTTCACTAGGCCAAGGAAAACCCACATGAAGCCTACGTACGGTCACACATGACAGTGTGTGTGCATGAGAGTGTGAAGCCTACGTACGGTCACACATGAGAGTGTGTGTGCACGAGAGTGTAAAGCCTACGTACGGTCACACATGAAAGTGTGTGTGCACGAGAGTGTAAAGCCTACGTACGGTCACACATGACAGTGTGTGTGCATGTGCGTGCGCACCTGGAAGGATTGTTCGCTGCCCGGTGGGTAGTGTTGGTGGTAGTCGGAGAGGCGGTCAAGCAACTTGTCAACTACCAACCGACCAACCTGCAACAGCACTTGACGCACAAGCATGATGTACAAATGCACACGCCATACATGCATACCTGAAGTCAGCCATGTGCAGCCATCAGCTGATGGCCGTCTGACAGGCATTTTGTGCCTGTTTCACTGTTTGCGACATTGCTCTTACAGAATTATGTGCTTGGTTTTGCAGGGCTCCTGCTGTCATCCTGCTGCTGACTTGTGTGGTGCAGAAGGATGGATATGTGCAGCACATCGTAAGGGATAGTATCACTAGTGTGCTGCTCTGCTGGGCTCCTGTCCTATCACACGACCCATGCCCGCACGCACCTCCGCTGCGACCTGCAGGTCCGCCTCGCTCTCATCCTCAGGGGTCAGGGGGCTTAGCAGCTCGGGCCTGGAACACAAGCAGTACACGGGCCATGTCAGGGTCATGCTGTGCACAGCAATGATGTGCGCCTGTGACATGGTTGGGACCCTTGCTTATAACGCACACACCAACAGTGCGCCAATAGTGCGCTAGAGGAAGTTCATCGCTTGGTGCTCAATCCCATGAGGGTGCACAACTCCCTGAGGTCTTGACAGAGTCAGCCGTGGGGATACGGACACATGCTTCTTGCTCAAACTCCCTACAAACCTGCATGGACAACGATAAGAGCTGGAGAGTGTGGCCAGCAGGTGATACATGGCTCTTGCCTAGGCTGGATCTGCTTGGTTGCTGTTTGGTTTCGTTAAGGTATGACAGCTCCTCACCTTGCTTTTGTGTTGCCGCGCTGTGAGCGCGAAGACGCAACTGCAGTGGACAGCTTGGATATGAGCACCTTGAGTTGGCGCGCTAACCAGGCCTGGCCGGTGGCAATGTACTGCCTGCATACAAGAATAGAAACGCGGTACAAGCAGATTGCAGTGACTTATTCCATCAGCCGCCTGTGGTCATGACATAAGATGGCAGCACCACTGCCAATACTTGAGAACTAGAGAATTGCGGCCCCTTCTGGCATTAAGCTGTTGGGCGGCTTGTGAGGCTTTGCAGGAGACAAGACTGGGTTGCTCACGGCAGCCCAGTGCCAGGCCATCGCCCACCCCTATGGTGCAGGATGGTCCATCTTGGATTGGACAGGCTTGCTTCACCCGCCCCCAGCCTGTGCATGTCCTCACCTGAAGTGCACCCAGGCGGACAGCGCGAGTGCAAGTGTGGGGCTGACGCCCAGTGCCGGCCACACGTGCGCGTCCAGGGCCGCCTGCACCGCCGCCACATCGTCAATGTAGCTGCCCTCGTTGATCGTGTCAAACAGCGCTGCGGGCAACACAACACAACACAACACGTTGAATTCGTGGACAGTTCGTGCAATGTCCGCACTACAGGTGACATGCATGAATTTGATGCATAGCGTAGATGTCCTTTTGAACGGTAGACTCGGTCTTGAAGCTTCATGCGACATTCTCATGCTCTCAAACTGTAAGCTAAGCTAAACGGAAGCTTCGCTGAACATTTTTATACCACGTGACACCTGTCCTAGCAGTATAAGGGTGCAATATGCGTGTGCCCTTCACGTTCTCCCACCTGTGAGCAACGCCTCTGCCACACGAGCCCTGAGCGCCCAGGGCAGCTTCCACCCGGATCCTGATGAGACGGCATCAGGGAAGGTGCTGTCCACACGCGAGAGGGTGGGCGAGAGGGCGGGCGGAACTGGAGGGTATGGGGAGTCGAACGTGGCCCAGCCGTTGCCATTGCCACCGCTGCCTGCACATATGAATGCAGCACACGCTTTTGCAACATGAATTAGCGGCATGACTGCGTGTACAGATAAGTACATTGAGATCGACACCAAACTGACGACAGCGCGCAACCTGACACGGTGCTGGAAGCAAACCACACACAGACTGCACCAATTCGTGTCGTATTCCAACACAAAACATGCATGATCTAGCTGTCACGTGTCAAACCCCGTATGTGCCGGTAGGCGGTCATAGCAAAAGCAGGGCTCACTGTGCGGTTGTGGCGATGCCTGTGTGCCGCCGTTGGCTGACGCGCCTCCCGTTGAGTTGCGCAGGCCACAGAACGCCAGGCCCCTGGTTGCATCCTTGAGCGCTGCTGCCGCCTCCGTGTACTCCTCCTCGTCAAACTCGTCAGCGCTGCGCACATCTAACCGACGCAACGCGCCGCGAAGCCTACATCATCAGAACACGCACAATCAAGGCACGTCATACGCATATGTCTACTTGTCGACCATGGCATGGGTGTCCAAGGCTGACACATTGTTGAGGGGTAAGGTTTGGTTCAGGTTGAACTGCATATTCAGGTCAGGCACAACACTCAAACTGTCGCAGGCACGCTTAACCCACTCCGCTCAACAACTGCCGGCCTTCAGAACACCAGGGAGAGGTCTTGTGCCCCTCCCTGCATGCTCTCAGCATGCAGCACGCCCTGTGTTGCCTCTCTCCCTCGCACCGTGCTACTAGTTTCCGTGACTCCGGCCCCCGCTGCAGTGCTGCGTGCTTGAGGTCCGCCGCCGCGCCCAGCACCTGTCCCAGCGTGCCCCGCCAGCGGCTCCAGCTCTTGAACCCGCGCCCCGCCCCGCCCAACATGTTGAAGTCATTAGCACGCGAGTGGGCAAGGACCGTCATCAGGCCCTCGGTGCTGCAGCGCCGCGCGGCAGTCCAGTAGCCTGTGAACAAAGGTGCTTGCGGGTGTGAGCTGGCGAGCACAACAGGCCTGGGCAAGGGCAAGGGCTTGTGCTGATGAAACAGCAAATGCCACTCACTCAGGCGCTTACAGGTGTCAACTCACAAGCCACGCTAGTGTGGGCAAGGGCAACAGAGTGTGTTGATCAAGCAGCAGAAGCCATTCTCACAGACGATGACTCGTTGCCTGGTCTACCTTTCTTGTCAGCTACACGCTTTTTCGAGCAAAACGACCTTCCTTTCCTTAACCCATAAGCCGAAGTGCGCTTTTCACAATGGCCGGGACCTGCAGGCCCTGCAATGCTTTGATTGTGAATCTATCCCACCCACCAGTGGCCACGTGCCTCATTATAGAAGCCACATCACGTGCTGACGTTTCATCCAGCTCCAGCTGACCCCTGACCGCTGCTAGCATGGCACTGGTAGCGTCTGTGGCGCCCCTGGACCCCGGGCCGGAGCCGGCTGGTGGGCCCTGGCTGCCGGGGCAGGCAGCGGTGAAGATGAAGTACGACAGCTCACGCAAATGCGTGTCAGAAACGCCTGGGCAGAAACAGCAGGGTATCACGATGGAAAGGCACGCCTTGGGGCGCCCTTCTATCTTGCTTGCTACTGAGGCACGCCTTGGTGAGTTCAAGCAAACCTTGACCTGCACTGTATATGGTGTGTGTGTAAGAAGTCAAAGAGGGGTGCAAAGGCCTGGCTGAAGGTAGGCCTGCTGAATACGAGCTGTAGCATCCTGCTGGCTGCCCGCATTTGCTTGCATGAGCGGCAGCTGCAAGCAGGCAGCAGTGCGGTTGTCCGTAGCCTTACCCGTGCCTTACCCTGCAACCCCCGGCTTCCCGGCACAAGCCTGACCAATCGGCCCCTTACCTGTTTCCAACAGAGGTAGCTGCAAGCTGCCAATGACATCTTTATTCTCTTCGTTGTCGTCAATGTCTGGGTCAGGGTGGGGTTGGGAAGCTGCCGCGAAGCTGGGTGCGGATGTGGTGCGCGTGTGTGCGCCGTGTGCAGGCTGAGCTTGCTGTTGTGGTGACTGGTACAAAGGCACTGACACGTCCCCACTGCCTGACGGTCTGTGCCCTTGTGTGGTACCGCCCCTGGATGGTCTGTCCCAAGCCTGGGGGGCGGGGGCAGGCGTGAGAAACGGATTGGCCCCGTCTGCTGATGAGTTACCACGAGAATCCTCCGGGCTGGCAAAGGGGTTGTCGTTACCCTTGTTGCTTGCGGACCAGCCTGACTCGAGTTTGAGGCCAGGCATCCCTCCGTAGGTGGGAATGCCATCTGGAGAGACTGCAGTGGGCTGTAGGCGGGCAGCTGGTAGGGGTGGCCTGCCCTTGGCTAGCGGACCACCGGCTGCTAATCGGCTAAGGTCTAATGGGCTGCCTGCGACGCAAAAAGTATCTGAAACCAAGTGACCTGCCTTGCATCACAGTGTGGGTGAGTTGAGATGAGTTTGCTTACTTGTTGACTAACTGCTGCTGAAGCTGTGGGTGCATACTGTAGCGATGAAAGGTAACCCGCAGCTTGATGTCCCTACCTGTGTCAGAAACTGCTCTGAGTACTGCCAAGGCATTCAGACTGTCCAGGAGGGATGGGTCGTTGAATGGTGTGGAACGTGGAAGCACCAGCTTCCCCCCTCGCTTTGCAAAGTCCTGCAGGTCACACGATCAAGATGCATCCAGGTGCAACCATGCAAGGCGCACCAGATGGTTGCATGCAGCAGTGACATCTGATGTGTCACAAGCAACAATCTAGCTGTCAGCTGGCCTCCACAACTCCTGAGACCCCTTTGCATGAAGTGAAAAGCTCCATCTCACCTTCAGCACATGCTCCAGCAGCACACGACGATCTGCAGTGAGCTGTGCGTCCATCTGGTAACGCCAAGCTACTTCACCTTCTCATTCCGGAATTCCAAACTTGCAACAGTCTTGGATGAACGGCAGCGTAAGCGCCATCGTGCAGCAACTTTCCCATCAGCCTACGTCTGGTCCGAGGCGAGGCAGATGCGGGGTACCTTCAGGACAGCTCCAAATTGGCAGTTGTCGCTTCGTTAGTCACGTGGAAAAAAGCCTTTTTGAGCGAAGTTTTGTTTGCAAGGCATTGGCTCTGCCATCGAGTACAGGTTACATAATCGGACATTGCATTATCAACATCTGTGCCGCCACTCCTCCGTGCAAGCCCAACAGCTGATCACAGGCAGCTCATCAAGTACATCATCATCGAAGCAGCATGCGTATGTGCCGTGCTTGGCGGACTGTGGGCACAACAGGAAGCTCATGTCATGCCGCAGGTGGGTGCACAGCAGTGCTTGGCTGCTGACGGCAGCCTCCTGAGCTGTCACACATCAGACTGCCCAGTCCTCAGCCACACAAGTTGTCACTCGTCTGTCCAAGCAAACATGGCAACATGTGCTACCACATGCACCCATCTGCTTGGAAGTCAGGCACATGCATGCACTGCTGACCAGGTCGCCGAGCTTTCTCTGTGGTATCAGCAGCCACCTCCCCAGCCGCTGGCCTGTCCGTGACTATAACCCGACCTGATGACTGGCATCTGCATGTGAGAGATGGCGAAACTTTGCGAAGCGTGGTGCCTCACACCGCACGCCAGTTTGCACGGGCCATCATCATGCCCAACCTTGTGCCCCCAGTGACCAACGCCCAATCGGTGAGCATTGATGACAGACTGGGCAGGTTGCCAGGCCAGCACAGTATTATCAAGACTGGGGGCAGAGGCAAGGCAACGGCCGTTGCATTGCAGCAATCGAAGGTCCGGCATTCTCACTACTAGCTCAAGCTGAACTGAAACTGGGTATGTGGTACAAGGGCAAGGCAGGCAACTGCAACATTCTGCCATTGTTACTTGCTACAGTCTTGGTAGACGTTGCCACAATGCACCATGTATACGGATCATACTGATTTGCAAGCTCTATTGGTGATGCCACAATGCACCTAGGCTGCCAGGCGCACATCATTCTTGACAGGCTGCAGAGAAGGACAGGGCATGCAGCTGCATTACCCTGTCATTATGACTTGCCGCCAGCTCGCATGCCACAATGCATCGCACTCAATGCATCATACCCACCCTTATGACTAGATGCAAACTGTATTGGTGTCGCCGCAACACACCATGGGCAAGGCATCACCACTCATCCATGTTCATGCCGTTGCTGCACATGCAGGCCACACTCTACCGTCAGCGGATCATGGCGGCTGTACCTCCCACCTCGGACTTCACCCCCTTAATGACCTGCTACCTCACGGACCGAACTACTCCTGATGATGTGGCGGCTGCTAAGGCTGCGGGAGTGGTGGCCTTCAAACTGTACCCAGCGGGTGCCACAACCAACAGCGACAGCGGGGTGACGGACGTGCTGAGCCCCGCGCTCATGCCCACGCTCTCGTTCATGGCGGAACAGGGTGTGCTGCTGCTGGTGCATGGAGAGGTGTGTCACTGTTCGGGGAGGAATGAGGACTGCAAGTGCACAGAGATTGGCAGACTGTTGTCCAAACCTTGTGATTTTGTGCTTGTGTCAGTGTGCTTGTGTCATTGTGCATCCTTCCAGGGCACGTGCCAAGGCTTAGCTCCTTCTGGGCTGCATGCCTGAAGAACTGAGGCATTCAACTGTATTGCCAATCCAAGTTGTTTCCCAAACCATCTGCTGTGATGATTATTGGTTGCACCCACTGTTGTTTGCCCTTGCTGCAAACTTTGACTGTAGTACCTTGGTCAGACCTCACCTGTACTGCAATTCATTGCTTAGACCGCACACAGTCTGCATGCACTTGCAATTTTGTGGCCGACATCTTGGGCACCAGTTATTCCCATTCATGTTGTGACCGTTGATCCCCGCATCTGATCATGCTGGCCCACTCAATGCTCTGTGTCGTTGCATGCAGGTGACGGATGCAGACGTGGACATGTTTGACAGGGAGGCGGTGTTCATACAGCGCAAGCTGGTAAGACGGCTACCTGTCCAGCAATCCGTGGGTGGTGTGTGAGGTACTCTTTGGTGCTGGGTCTCCTGAGCATGTCTGTGTGGCATTGCATGCCGTGGTCCTGAGCTCAATTCAATTTGAGCTCAATTCAACTGTCGACCGGTTTTGCAACGTCACAGCCAACCATACCTGCGCCATTGTTTCCTTGGCTTTGACTTTTGTACGTGCCTTCAGAAGCCTCTGTTGGACAAGATGCCTAGCCTCAAGGTGGTCATGGAACACATCACAACCAAGGTAGGCAGCCACGGTCAACAATGCAGCAAGGGGACGCCAGCAAGAGACTGCCACTGCACATTCACGTTATGCCCGAACAAGAGAGATTTCACTGAGCGTTTGTGGTTTCCTGGAGAGTGCAATCACAGATTCGTGAACAAGTGCTCAGCAATTACGGTCGTTGTCAGCTTCAGAAGCCTTGTGTTGCTCACCCCCTGTCCCACCTTCCCCTCATAGGACGCCGCGGAGTTTGTGTCCTCTGCTCCGGCCAACATTGCCGCCAGCGTGACCCCTCAGCACATGCTGCTCAACCGCAACGCGCTGTTCGTCAAGGGCCTCAGGCCGCACAACTACTGCCTGCCGATACTCAAGAGGGAGCTGCACAGTGAGTAGGGTAGGCTAGGCGAGGACAAAATGGCCCATGGAAGGCACCCTGCGACCAACTCGATATGTTGCAAGGCGTGAGTACACGCACATGGTCTCACATGGTAAATGATGTTCCTGGCACATAGCCAAGCGTCAGGTGAAGTCCTGATTTGCAAGCTGACATGGTAGCCTGGTTATCTCACCGTACATGGTGCTCACCTGCTGTGTGAAGTTATCACGACCATGCTCAGCACTCTCACTGTTGGCAGATGTTTGTTCTAGTACCTGCTCTGTCTGCACAGGAGAGGCTGTTAATGGCGCTGCCACATGCGGCAGCCCCAAGTTCTTCCTAGGAACAGACAGTGCACCGCATCCTAAAGGGGCCAAGGTACAGTGGCCTCCACATGCCATGTAAGGCAGGGATGCGCGCGGGCGTCATGTGACGGACGTAACCCTCATGGCAGGTGTTGCGTACAGCACTCGCATTGGCTTTAAACGTCCTCACATCTAATAAGCAATTGCAGAGTGATAGGCCAGGATAGCGCTTCTGCATTGTGTAGCACCACATGGCGACGGTAGCCACACATGCGGCATGTGGGCCAGCAAGGGTGTCACCAATCAACCGGCTATCACCACCACAACGGTAGCCAGCATGTAGTGCATGACAACGGTAGCCAGCATGACCACATCCACACGTTTGGGTGTTTTGCTCTGTTCACCAACCAATCTGTGTGCAGGAGTCTGCCTGTGGGTGTGCGGGCATGTTCACTGCCCCCATCGCCCTGGAGCTGTACGCACATGCCTTTGACCAGGCGGGGGCGCTGGACAAGCTAGAGGCCTTCGCGTCCTTCAACGGACCGGACTTCTACGGCCTACCCCGCAACAAGGTGAGAGGAGGCAACCATTGCATGCTCAGCTGCTCTATGGCAGGCTCTGTTACAGCATGCAGTTTCAACATGCAAGTCATGCGCCTTGCAACAGCTGTGCAGCTGCAAAACTCCTTGTTGATCATCATGTCGCAGTTGCAGGGCAGGTGTCCAGCAATCACTGTGGATTGCCTGGCCAAGGGTATGGCTGCAGCCCTTCACATGTACTATGGGTTTGTTGACGTGTGCTCATGCATGTCCGCAGGGCACGGTCACACTTGTGAAGCAGCCCACCGCAATCCCTGAAGAGTACAAGATGGCGAATTCTGTTGTGGTGCCCATGTGGGCGGGACAGGAGATCCCATGGCGTTTGGCATAGACATAGTAGTGCGCATGGCGAGCAATGAGCAACCTGCATACCCTGAGCTCAGGCACACTGACTTCTCTTCGTTTGGTCGGAGCGGTATTCGCGACCTTGGCATCAACAACATTGGACATGCGCGCCGCTGCAAATGGCGGAATTGGTCTGACATGACGTTCTGTGCATTTGATCTTGGCCTGTGCTTACAATCCCACGCCTCGCAACATGTAGCCTGATAAGTTGACCTGTTGTCCCACTCCGTTTCCAAAAAGAGATGTTTGCCAGTTCTGGGACACTTCTTGTGTGACAACCAGTAAACTGGCCAATTCTGAGCTAGTGTTCTCACAATTACGTCCATACGTAGTTTACGTTGGTGAAAGTGTGTAAAGTGTGGTGGTAGACTTCCAGAGATTCAGAACAATTGGTCACACAAACTTGCAGACCTATCAATGGTTGCTGGCAGTATTACAGACCTATTCACACAAATTGTCCCAGAACTGGCAAAATTCTAGTTTGCCTGTTGTGGTTACACAGTGTGTGGTCATGGGGGCATCACGCACACAGCCGTTATGGGCTTTAACAAGGCTTTGATTGGTTCTGAGGCATGAATTTGAAATTGTTGAACTACCATGACCTGACAGCGAGCAAAAAAAATTGTCTGCACGCTTGGCCACGCATACGATCCACAACTGATGCCAAGCAAACAGTGTGCAAGAGGTTTGGCAGTCGCAATCGTATGGATGTGAAGCTTGTCCATTACAGAGGCCTTGAACACTTGAAGACTCGGCCCTGCCTACTGCCGGAAAGCTCGCCCTCAGCCGCGAGTTGGCGTTCCTGGGTCAGTGGAGCATCATGAGCCTATTAGCGTCGGGGGTGGCAGCTCGCACAACGCTTCTTGCAGCAGACTCCGTCGCTGCTTATCATCAGCAGCACTGCGTGCCGCCCTGCATCAACAACCAATGGAATGAAGCGCTTCATAGTGAGCTGCAGTATCGTGGGTTGAACCAGGACTAACAGACATGTGATAATGATGATATCGAGCAACCAAGTGATTCGTGGATTCTAGCAACTCGCAAGTCTACAACAATGACTTGAAGAACGGCCTGGATATGTTGAAGCATCAATGTTTGTACTCACTTGAGTAGCCCAGAGATCCGCTGCATGGAAGTGGCGACTTTGCGACCTGCGGCAGCGCGTTGGAGTGCCGTCGCACGCTCAGCCGCGACCTCCACAATCTTGAGGGGCAGACCTGCCATCTGCAAACACGTGAAGGGCAGCATGTCTCGTCTTACGCCCTTCAGGTGCCGCATTGACCGCTTTGAAGAACAAATAGACCATGCACAGTTTTGGACTCGTCCAAGGGTTTGGCGAAATTTGGCCTTGCCTGGCTTGTTGAACACCTTGCTCGACACCTGCGACTGATAACCGTCAGAAGCAGTGCAGGGAGCACACAAATGTACAGCGAGCAAGCAGGGCCAAAGCTCGTGTGCTATCACAACTGCGCCAACTCGCCGCAGCTTGCTCGCACGGTCAATTTCGACAAACTTCACAGCGTTTCGCACCTGGGCCACGTTGAGGCCAAATGACTGATCTGCCGCGCCCTCCTGCAGCTTGTACAGGAACGTGATCCGTGGAATAGCAGCGGTATTGGGAACAGGCCCGCCAGCTAGTAGCTCTGACCCTTTTTCAGTGTTAACGGCGGTGGGCTCGCCAACTTGCATGGCGTCCGGATCGCACTGTTCGTCACATGCTTCGTCGTCCCGCACATATGCCATGTGGTACGCGCGAACGTGCTGGGCATGACTGCAGCACACGCGACAGCAGGCAGCGTTAGCTTGCAATGAGCGCAGTATGCACACATTGCGTGGTAGTGACTGGCGACACATGCAAGGCTAGTGTTGGCCATCCAGCAAGCACAGCAGGCATGCCAGTGCCTGGCTGCACATGCCCAGTGACTGGCGGTACATGCAAGGCTAGGACGCAACAGGTGAATCAGTCAACGGGATGTCAGAAATGACCCACCTGTCTACCATTTGCGCCACCTCAGGATAGTGTGTGACGAAGAGAGTCAAGCACTGGATGTGAGTGACAAGGTGTGACAGCGTTGCCGACGCAATGGCTACGCCATCATGTGTAGCTGTGCCTCGTCCCAACTCATCCTGCAAAACATGGAAGGCGAGCTGATTTTCTCCCAACTCATCCTGCGAAACATGCCGACCGACACACACAGCACGGACCCTGTGGTGTTAAGCCCCATCTCGAATGTCAAACTTCACCAAATGCCACAGACCACCACAGTGAGGCGAATTTATACAGTTGGTCTTCCAAATCTGGCACCAGTGTATGCATTTACCGGCTGTACAATTGTTTAGGTACCTTCCTTGTACTTCCCTTGAGCAGGCGTCGGATTCCACCACTACCATGCGTGCATGCTTTTGATGTGGTGTCCTTATGCCTACTCACACACAGACGTATGTGCCAGGATTCACTACCGTCATCCCTCACCATGATGACCAGTGATCTGTTGGTGGCGTGTGCCAAAATAGAGGACGCATCGCCCAACTCCTCAAGGAACGTGCTGCGGCCAGGGACACACACCAGGGCACCGCTTGCTCCGGGCCTAAACTCCGGGCCATCCGGCCTGAACTGTGAATGCATCAGCCCTGAAAAGACTTTTCCAAACCTCACTTGCTGCCCTGGCATCCGACCTAGCTGGCTCACACGGCTCGCAGACAAGCCGTGCCCACATCACAAGCCAATGGCATCTAACCAAGTGACCAATGCCTAATAGATGTCAATATGCGATGCACCCATGTGGTGGCCCACTGTGAAGTCTGACCCCATGCGGCCATGCCCCTGTGGCTCGTCCCACGTGCTTCATATCCCTGCCCTCCCGTGCCCTTACCTTCTTCCGAGGAGCAGGTTGTCGGATGCGCCCATGCGTGTGAACACGCCGTCCAGCGCCGTCATGCGGCAGCTGTCCGCAGGCACAAAGCACCCCACCTGCGCCATGATGGCGGTCAGCGCGGACTGGCGCAGCAGGCAGCTCTTGCCGCCCCTGAAATGCAAAACAGCATACAGAATATACCAACCCAAAACAGCGAGTGACGCAACCCTGGAATAGAGTCGGCAGACGACTTCCAAAGTGGTCCTGTTGGCTTGCCGCAAACATCAAATCAGAACAGCGAGTGATACAATCCTGGTTTGGCCTCAATAGAGCTACAAACTGTTTGCCTGCCTTGCAGGCTTGACATCTCAGCCTTTGCCTTCTGTACCCATATCGCTTCCTGCCTTTGCTTTTGTCAGGGCTAACCGCATCGCTGTCAAACGCCACAGTGCAACCCTTGCACACTCACATGTTGGG
>QAXH01000021.1:0-16018 GCA_004335635.1 Chloromonas sp. AAM2 | reverse complement strand
CCTGCGCTGGCTGGCCCACGCAGCGAGGACGGTGGCGGCAGCGGTGGCCGTCCGCCGGCAAGGAAGCCTGTGCTTGCCCGCCTGGGCGCACCGGAAGTCACCGCGCCTGCACCGCTGCCCGGGGGTGTCCCGCTGCCACCAGCACCACCACCACTTGTGATTGACCCTGACGGCCTGGGCTTGCGAGGCACCTGGACCGGCCCAGATGCTGCACCAGCAGCTGCGGAGACACTGGGGCTGGCATCTCTGGCGTCGCTGCTGCCCTTGAACGGACGAGCATAGCCATGAGTTTGCTTGTAGATTCCGCACGCATTGCACATGCTCTCGCCGGTCTCCTTATCCTGCACGTATCAAACAAAACAAACGATAAGCACTTCATCACTGAATGGGGCACACGTACAATGAGGTGGGAAAGGCCAGTATGGAGCCAGTACGCTAAGCACCGTCTGCTACGCTAGCCCTTGCTTCCAGCGCTTAAATCACACAGAAATTCACCTTTCGCCATAGCGGTGTCTTGCCGGTACCACAGTTGGCGCACGTGATAGGTGGCCGCCCCTCCGATGCAGCTGCGCCACCACCGCTGTGTGCGGGGCTGGCGCGGGCAGATCCCGGTCCACTGCCGCTTCCCCCGCCCTCTCCATTGAGGATGCGGGCCATGGGGCTGCGGCTGCGCTTGGTTGGCCGCGCAGAGGGCGTATCGTCAGGACCAGACCTGCGAGTAGTGATGACTAGTACGATTCAGTTCTGCTGCAGCAGGTGCGTTTGTGAGCCAGGTACAAGACAAGCTTGACAATGCAAGTCACAAGCTGACATACCAGGCAAGGTTACTGATGGGGAACTTGGCTTAAACTCGAGTGGGCCAACCACAACAAAGTTCGCACGCATGCACGATGCCAGCCACTCACCAGTAGCCTCTGTCCGCATTTGCTACAGCGCTTGATACCGGGCCCCTGCGCCCCCGCAGCGGTGAATTGCCCCAGGGCGAGTTGCGGCCCGAGCCCGCCTGGGACCGGCCACCTTGCTGAACGTGGGCAGGCACGGCCCCGGGCCCGCCCTGGTGGTAGGCGGGGCCAGGGGGGCTGTCTTCCTGGATCACAAGCGCGTGCTTCAGGCCGAGCAGCACAGCAGCAACCTGCGCAATCGGTCAACGATGCTTGCGTGTCAGATTAGGATTGCAGGATCTCAGGATAACACAGGGCCATCAAGCACAAGCAGTGGCACTGCCCAGACCCTGCACACGTTTGCAGGTTTCCCATCACAGCTTAACATGCATGTCCTGTTCACCCGACTAATATTTGCACGCACGCACGCACACACACACACACACACACACACACACCTGCGCAGGGTCATGCTCCACTGTCAAGTCAGAGGTTGTCTCCACCTCCATGCTGTCGCGGTGGCTCAGTGCCGACGCAGACACCTGCTGCTCCGAGACCGAAACGTCAGAAACCGATGGGCGCCTCATCGTCCGGTCGTCAAGCAGGCGGGGTGGGTAGTGGGGCTGCGACGTTTGGCCAACGCCCCAAGCGCCCTCTCCCCCGGCAGCTGCCAGGGCCTCATCTGCTGCCTTGCGAACGGAGTCCTCTACCGGGCCAGAGGGCAAGCGAGGGGTGATGCATGCCAGACCGTGGGGCCCTTGCCGAGTGTCTTGGGGGTGTGCAGAACCCCCGGGTGCGTCGATGTCTGCCACACCGAACGAAAACTCCTGTAAGCAAACCCATATGCAGATCGTCAGTATTGCTGCCAATGTAAACAGCACGCTTGCTGCACCTGGCTTATCAAGTCAATGGTGACTAGCGTGGCTAGCCGATCAGTGAAGACTCATCATGCATTAGATTTACCCAACAGGATCTGCTCACTGCCCCGTCCTCCTCTTGCTTCCTATATTTCTCCACGTACCCTGCGCATGGACTGCTGTTTGGCGTGTGCAGACAGCTCTTGTCCATGCTGGCTGCCCTGGTGGTTGGTGGCCCCTCCCTCCATGGCACTGGCATCGGCAAGCTGGGAAATCGCATCCACCTCATCCCCGTAGTCAGAGCCAGAGTAAAGAGTGTTTGGGGCTGATGAGGGGTATGCACCACCGCCACCAGTGTAAGAGCCGCCACGGTGAAATTGATCGCCAAAGCGTGATCGCTTTCCATGCAGGCTGCCCCCGCTGCCGACGACCACGCCACCACCATGCAGCACAGAGCCGTTCACGCCAGTGCCACTGCAAACACCAAACATGCCAGAGGAAAATAATGGTCGAGAGAGAATGAACAGGGCAGCTGCCTGTCTCCTGCGACGCGGAGCCCATCGTCGTCCTGCAACACAGATGCAGCCTGAGGCTGGCGGAAGTCAACTTCAAAAGAATGAGATTGGTATAAATTGTTTGCCCGTTCCACTGACACTGTTCGCATCGCCCTCTCCAATACATCAATCTAACCACTCCTCACACTGACCTGCTTGCGCGCCTTGCGGGCGGGTGCCCTGGCTCGTCCGACTCTTGCCAAGACGAGGGGCGAGGCGTGCGCCGGCGAGCCGACCTTCTTGCCACTCCGCTGCCGCCACTGTTGCCGGGGCCGTCACTCAGCACCTCCTCGCCATCGCTCGCGAACATGCCACCACCACCACTGACGGCTCCAGGAGCACCGCCACTGCTGGCACCCTCTGCCAGACCAGCGGACTTCCTGAAGCGCAAAGGGCTGGGGCTGCTGCGACGCCTGCACAAACAGAATGAAGGTGAATAGATCAGGGAAATGGGTGGAGGGATTACAGTGGCATATGCTTCATAGCTTCCTGCGCCAGCTTACTTGCCTTGCATCTTACAACAACTGGCCAGAAGTTACTAGTACTAAATGTCAACTAGACTACTAACATCGGACGCTCCTCTCACTAACCGGACAATTGTACAAATGCTGCCGAACTTATTGCCAGCGAGCTTTGTGCTTCAGGTAATGCGAATCCTGATAGTGTCAGGTAACATTCCTCACCTGCGATGCGGCGGGGAGGTTGCAGTGTCCCCGTGCAGGTGCTGCTGTGGGTTGCTGCCCAGGCCCGACGCCCCCGCAGCAGAGGCCCACAGCTCACTGGACGCTGGCGTGTCTCCGCCACGCCCCCGGCCCATAGGCGAGGCCGTGCGGTGCCCAGGCGTGCTTGCCCTGCCTGTTGGCGTGGCCGCACGGGAGTTGTTGCCCGTGCCACCGCCAGACTCACGGCGAGACGTGGTGGCGGCTGCCCTGATGAGGTCCACTGGGCGGTGGAAGCCATGCGTCTTGAAGTAGATCCCACAAGCATTGCACATGAGCACACCGCCCTCCTTGCGCCACAATGGAGTTGTGCCAGTGCCACAGTTGGTGCAGATCTGCAAGCATGACGCGCACACACACACACGCCCCTGTGAACAACATAGCCAGGGTGCGATTGCATGTGATCGTACAGCGAAGATCATCAGACCAAATCGGTGGCAACATCACATTCATTGCTCTTAATGCACATCCTGAGTTGGTGCCCAGTCATGTACACCGGATGTTGGGCTAGGCCTGATAGGGTTTGATGCATCAAATTTGTATCCACCTTGGCGACTCCGCCGTCAGAGGGCGAGGTGCGCTGGGGCGTGGATGGGCGGCTGTTACGGCGGCTGTGGGACGGTGTAGGTAGGACTGGGTGAGATTCAGATATTGCAGTGTGTTCGCCGCTGAAGCGAGCACCAATGCCAGGCCCGTCGACAGGCACAGCATGCACGTTGTCAGCTGCCTCCGTGTACCCGTCGACAACGGCCACTGCACCAGTCCCCTCACCATCCGCCGGCCACAGTTTCATGCCGCCGCCAGTGCTACCGTTTGTGAAGGCTATGCGCGGCTTGTCCACGGTTGCCATGCCGTTTATCGCAAGGGAAACAGCTGCATCTGCTGTGCCCAGACCTGTTGTGGTGTTGCTGTCTGGTGGGCTCATCAGTGCAGCATTGTCCATCATCATGTCTTCTCTTGCTGCCACTTGTGAGACCTGGGTCTGCTGTGACTGCATTGCAATGCCTGCCGCTGCAGCATCCATCATATCATCATCAGAAACGTCTGTCATGTCTCTGGGGCCGGAGTACAGGTCCAACTCATCATCCTCTGATGCCTGTAGACGCATGCAGCAGTAACAATAACGTATAAGTAAGTTGTATGCGTTGCGCAGCAAGATATGAAGCGAGGCGGACAGCATAGGCAGACTGCTGCAGTCTACGTACAACAGCAGCATTTGAATTGATGAAGGACTAGCAACCCTGGGAACACAACCCAGTGTCCAGACTGCAACATTCATGCCATCTGGAAATGGCGTACAGCAAGCCGGTGTCAATGCCATTTGCAGCTGATGGAATCCATGTGCACGATGTCAGTGATGGGCAAGGCAACTGGCGTGTGATGGACGAGGCAGCAAGCTGCCATGTCTCTGCAGCAGTCATCTCTGGTCTGTCCTGCCCACCTGTTGCCATCCAGCCAGCTCTGCGTTTCCATGGCCCAGATCAGCCATGCCCAGGTTGCTGGCCTTGACCAAGGGGATGGCTGTCGCAAGCACGGCATGAGGTCCGCATGTTCGCAGGAGAGCATCAACAACTTGACCCACAAGCCCAAGAGATGTCAGCTCATGCAGCTTGGACGCCGTCATTGCGTCCACTTTGTGTTCTTCGGCTGCGGGCACAAAGTTCCGATAGGTGACGCCATGACGCAAAAGGTGTGCGTCAGCATTTCCCCATTTCCCATCATGCGACCAGAAGCAGCACATAAGCGACTGTATTAAATGACAAATGCATAAGTAAGAGACGGGCGGCGATGATGATGGGCAAACGATGCTCATGAAGGGATCAAGGATTTTGAGCCAGGGGGAGAATTCACGCAGTTGTGATACCTCATATATGTTCTAGATGTGACCAGTATGTCATTGTTGCTGAATGCCCTGCCATTGCCATCGGCACAAATACGACTTGAATGGAAAGCGACCGGGCCCGCTTACGCCCGTTTGCCTCCTAAGCTCACCTGAGGCATCGTTGTCTTGCCGGGTCAGCCTGCTGATCAATGAGCTGGCTAACTCGCTGCGCTGCTCTGGAGGAAGCTGCTTGGAGACCTTGTAAGACGAGGTGCCCCGAAAACCCAACCACATCGCCGCGACTTCAGTAGCCTGCAGCCGTAACTCAGCAGGGTATTTGTCATGATGATGATGGGCTGCGATGGGGCAATGGTAACAAGAACCCCAAAGCGCGGGCCTTTTTGCTCTGACAAGGGCTGCCCACCTGCTTGTTGCACAATGCTGCGATGCGAGGTACATCCTTGCCGAGAAGGCATGCAGCTGTCCTGAACGCAGCCTGCTCTGCTTTGGTAAAGCGTGGCGAGCTTGCTTGCTGCACTGCTGCTGCCAAACCTCCCTTTGTCAAAGGGGTCACCGCGCCCTCGCACGCTGCCCTGTTTGCAATTGAGTCAAAGTGATTGTCCGATGGCACAAGGCTCCCAAAAGACATCGGCTTAGGTGTGTTTGCCAGTATTTCAGAACTTGGCTTCCAGGCCATCTTCAGGTAAGTTCCGGTTCAGGTGCATCGCTTGGTGGATGAAGACGTCAATCGCTGAGGGCACTGCACTGTGTTTTTGCAATACAGGTGTTTCGCGGCATGTTTTGTTGAGTTGTGTGAGAGTGACGTCCAACTCGTTTAGCTCAGGACTGCACAGCTTAATCACGCATCCAGCGATGGCAAGCAGGCTTGTGCAGTTCAACAAGCACCTGACAACAAAGCCACTGTTGCGGACTGCTGACAATTTGAAACTGTTGAACGAGCTGCGACATTGCGATGGAGCTCAGGCAGGCTGCAAACTTCAAGCTTCATTTATATCAAATTTGTTGAGCTTGCTATGGAGAGAGATCGCTGCCGAAATCCATTCTGACAAACCCTAGTTGGCATACCCCCGCGATCATACCGGCCATCGCTGGTAAATGCCAACTGCATAGATGGGATCCCGCTCGCTTTTTTCTCTTCTCTCTCCCTTCTTCCCTGTGTACATACCTTACATCGTTGGGAGACGAGGGAAAGTTGGAGTTGTGCAGGTTCCCCATGGATTACAAGTGCATCCTGCTGGCCTTCGTATAATCCGTTATTTGATCCATTTCGACCATTACCAATTCCCGACGATCCCCTTTACGTGCTAATCGGACAGTTCCTCCCTTCACGCTGAATCTACACTGGGATGACATTCTAACACTGCACACTGCAGACAGCTTCACTGAGCCACACCACAAGTAAGTAAGTAAGTTGAGAGCCCAGCACCCTGTACCATAGGCATTGGCTGGTGTAGCTCATGAAGCTGTCTGCAGTGTGCAGCAGTAAATATTTTACTGAGAACTGTAGCAACCGCAGACAGGGGCACATTGCAGCACGTAAAAACAAAGGTCTCCAAACGCCTGCTAGCATAAACCGACAACCATACAGGCCAAACACGCTGACACCAAGTGTGCCTACTGAATCATTACAAGGAGGGTGTGCACACCATGAAGCACGTCCAACGCAAACATCAACTACTTTTTGCGCAAATCGCATTTCGAGGAGCTGCCACATGGTCAGAGACGGGCTGTTTTGGGCAGGATGGCCTAGGTCAGGAAAGACAAGGCAGGCTCTGAAGCCTGAGAACTTGCACGTGGAGTGGATTTCTTCAGGCATATAGAACAAGCAAGAGAAATAGGAAGATACCGGGAAGAACCAACGTTGAGGGTGTGGTACTGAAAAGCTGTGCCCAGGCAAAGTGGCTGACGACCCTACAATTGCTATATCTCACCAGCCATAGTACCAGTCATTTTGCAATAACTGTACGAATGGCATCACTAGCAACACAGTCCCATGCCGTTGATTGCAAGTACATGCTTGGATTGGACAAGTCATCATGCTTCATAGGCTCATGAACGGATAACGCGGCCCATTGTGAAGCGCGCCACAGCCCAGTCACTCTGCTTGCTGGCGCTTCAACTGGGACGCAACTTCCCTTTCTGTCAGTTGGAAAGCAATCATCTTTTGCATGTCAGAGCCTGTCGCAGACACAATTACACAGTTTGAAAACCTGATGTTTGCGTTGGATGTGCTTCATGGTGTGCACTCCCTCCCTGTAAAATGTGTTTCCAATTTTGTTTTGCTTCCAAAGTGTTTGCTTCTAGAAATCTGACAAGTTTGATGATTGAAACAGTCAGGACATATTCGGGGTCTGCACAGGTCCGACTGCTGGCAGACCTCCCATTGTTTGGAGAAATCACCGCGCTTTCGCATGCTGCCGGCTCCAACTAGACAGGCAAGCACCAACATGCTCCGATGTGCCAAAGTCATCAAGCCAACGTGTAGTGGGCTTGATACCACTCGGAACGACATCTCCAGAAGGACAGTTGTGTCTTGCCATGGACCATGGAGACTTTGCGCATGTTCCACACCTGATTGCTGTGCATGAGCACCAACTATTTGTGGCGTCAAGATTGATCAGCAGCCACTGCTAAGAAGGCTGTTTGAGCCAGCCAGCAATGAGGAGGCCCTAAACAGCAGGATCGGCAGTTGCACGTTTTTCCCGGAAAACTGGGCAGGCAGAGCGGGCGTTAAGCCCGTGCCAACGTGCGCTGATCAGTGCGTTTCGTGACATTGCGCCGAGCGATTGTGGCAAGTCGTGTGACATTGCAAGTGCGTCTCGCATCTCAGCCGAGCAAGGTAGGGACGATGTAGCTCGCATCGTAGCCCCCATCGCGTCGGTGATTGTGACTAGCTCGTCCGCTCATGTTCTGATTCTCTGTGGAGCACGATTGCAATAAAAGCCGATTTATTGATCGTGTTTCGTGCCTTCTCAAGCATACCAGAGATGAGAAGCAACTGACACAGCAGGCATGCAGCCGTATATTCAAAACTCTTCATGGCCATGTGAGGCGCTCCTGACTTCCTCTGCCGTTCAGGTACCATGCCTGGCCTAGGAGTGGGAGTTGGTGTGGGCGCTGGACTCTTGCCTGCTATCCTGTTCGGTGGCGTGATTGGAGCCGGATTGGGCGGCGTGCTCCTCTATGCTGGTAAGGCTGTCTCCATGCCACGCATGCAGCCTTGCTCCCTTGGGGAACCTGGCTGGCAATCAGCCATCATGTCAGCTGTGTCCAAGAGTTGCAAACAGGCTGGGCAGGCCTGCAAATATATCTTGAGTCAGGGTCTGGGCACATGTTTGCTGCTTGCCCTGAAATTCTTACCTCTAGTAGTTTGAGAAAACGATTTTTGTTGTCGTCATGGCCTTGGACGCAGGCATACAGGATACTAGCTAGGCTGTTGTGCTAATGTACCAGCAAACATCATCAAAGCACAAACGCAAACATAATCAGCTGGTGCACTGTCTCAAATGTCACCCAGAAGTGGATTCTTTTCGGTTGTCTCTCGGCAGGTTCAGTTGAGGACGGGTCTGTTGAGGACACCTACGGCCTATTCTCTGATGCCAAGGACGTCAAGGCCCACAGCGTGAGCGAGAAGGCGCAGGCCAGCAGCGTCAGGGCAGCAAGTGTCATGGAGCTGAAGCAGTCACCCCTGAGAGGATTTGCCGCATCACGTGCATGAAACACATGGCGATGATGTGCCTGATTTGAGGCCATGCGCATGCAGAGACAGATGGGCGTCACGGTGTTGACCTCTCCGCCCTCACGCCAGTGGGATTCGGTTGTGCGTCACAACGTGCATTTCTGTAATAGGAAATGCACAGGCAGTGTCAGGAATTTGCCTGATCACAGCTGAAGGCTGTGCCTGATAACAAGAGTCACCTGTGGCCTTGCTAGGGTTGATGAACGGGCAAGTGCTGCCAGTTTACCTGAGTGCGTTATATGCATACAACGGCAGTGCAGTGTGGCCTCAAGAGGCTCGTTCTTCCTCATCTGTTCCTCGTTGGAGGAGGAGGGCTCCTTCACGCTGTCTCCATTGCGTTTCAATTTCGTATCATGTGTCATGCCATGTAAGCTGGCAGTTCAGTGTTGCAAATTTATCAACATCACCACTTGGGCTAGGCTGATGTGATTGAGAAGTCACTCTCCGCTTCTGCTGACCCTTTGCACTGAAACATTGCACTGACCCTTACCTTCCAGGGTCAGGTGTGACAGAGTAATGCCTGCACTTCTTGGAGGTTTCAGTAAAATTCACACTGGGCTGACCTGGGCTGCAGCACCCTCCAGTTCTGCTTTGAACACGTCATTACATACGTGGCAGCAAGTGCCAAAGTTGGATCATTGCTGGTGGTGCCTCAATGCTGCCAAACATGCAGCCAGCCTGAACACGCAGCCATACCGTCATCCGGGAAGCACTTTATGCTTAAGTAAATGCGCAGAAAGCAACTGTTGAACAACTGGCGTAGCCGAATATGACGACATTTGCACTCGTGTCTTAGCTTGATCGGTTAAAAGGCTGAATACAACAGGCCTGAACACCTGCCACTGTGGCATGATATGATGAGTTCGGGATATCAAAAACGCCTGGCTTGATCACGGAAGCAACAAGCGCAGGCAAGCAGCTCAGCATTCAAACACCAGCCAATCGTTTATACGCCATTCGGTGGCCTTGAATCGCGTGGTACTAGATCAGATAATTTTTTTTTTTATTAAAATTTTCACGCGGCATCAGATCAGATGACACACGTCATGCTTCTGGGCCAATGTCCAAGCCCCCAAAAAGTGATGCACAAGAGCATTTCTCGGGCCCATCTCGTGTACAGACAATTAGCAGCAGAGGCCAAGTGCTTGCGCACGCTTCCAGGAAAACCTGGCCACTGCGCCTGTGCCAGCGACTCATCCTGATGGCGTAAAACACGCGCTCAGGTGTGCCATTTGGTATAGGCACACGCCGCTCAGCTTTGACTTCATTTTCGACTACGACTAGAACCACACGACTAAAACTACACAATTATAACTATCCGGCCATAAATTAGCATATCCGTTGAAACTCATCACGAAGCCTCTCATATGTACTATTCCTGTATCAACAAGTGGTGGTGTTGACAGGTCGCACTGGCTTTCCCACAAATGCACATTCAATCTTCGGCCATACAGGCCAACTTGTCCGACCATTGCAACCCCCGCTTGCTGACCAAGAATTGACCTGGTCCAGTTGGCCACCGTGCTGCATACTCGGCTTTTCGTTGCCACGGTTTTAATCGGCTCGTGCCGACCAGATTGCATTACGACCTCTCATGCCAGGCAAGCCATTCGTTGCCAGGCAGTGCCTCTCATGCCAATCAAGCTGTGTCAAGTCTCCTGGCCATTGCCGGGCGTGGCATGCAGCCTGAACCAACACACCACCACATGCATGGCAGGCCTGCCCCCCGCTCAATCATCAAGTGCGCCAAAGGCCGCCAGGAACCCGTTGCTACTCTTCCTGTCCAAAGCGACCTCCATCTGGTGCCGCTGGTGATGCAGGTGCTGGTGATGCTGGTCATCATGCATCCGCTGCAATCAGTTGGTACACAAGGACATACGCCGAGGAGGAGGCTCCGCTTGGGGGTGACTCTCGTCTCACGTTTGAGTCGTTGAAGTTATACCACTGGCCGTCTGCAGCACTGCGGGCCGAGGCCGTGTAGTGGCCGCCCTCCAGACTGCCCGAGTGGTGGCTTACGGAGACAAGCTGGTAGGTGGGCCGGTCAAGACCCTGCAGTCGAATGTGAAGAATCATGGTTACGTTGTAGCGAGGGAAGTGGACTGGCAGGTGGTGAGGCTACAAGTGGCGGATGGGAACGGATGCCGGACTGATGCAAAAGAATGTCGAGACGCGTCAGTGCTGTGATATGATTTGGCGGCTGGGAATGAATGCCAGACTGATCCAAAGGGTATCAGAACTCTTGAGGTGATCAGTCCAGCACAAACGCGCACTGCCAGTAGCTTGAACACTGTGCTTGGCAAGTACATGTTGTAACATTGTAGCCAGTCATGTGCCGGGTGCATGACCCAATGAGCCTGACACCTGGTTCCTATACTAGCCCCAGGCCTGGCCTCACCTGCGTCTGCAGGCCTGTGACGTTGCAGTACGGCGTGAGGTCCAGGCAGTCCACCTCAAGCTGCACAGCCGCACTGTTCTTAGATGTTGACCTGAGGATGTAGTTGCACACTTGGAGAAGTGTCAACAAGGTGGAGTCGACATGGTGGCAATATGTTTACGTACAGCTAAGAGAAAGTGTGCGTATGTGTTGCCATGTGTGTGCGTGTGAGAGAAACACAGGATGGAATGGAAGGGGACACACGCAGAGGGAGCGAGAGAGAGGTAGATTTGGGACTTTTCGAAGTTTAAAGTACCTTTTTTAGACCTTTCAACTGCCGTCAAAGTGACAAGACACTCAGGTGTGGTGACCCACAGGTGTGACCCACAGGTGTGTGCCTGCCTCTGGCCCCGGTTCAGACCCTCCTGGCCTGTCGCACCTGAAGCGCGAGAAGATTGAGATGCTGTTGGACTTCTGTGCGAAGCGCTTGAGCGTGAGCACCAGGGCCCGCGGCGGGCGGTAGATCTGCAGCCGCTTGGTGTGCGGGCAGCACTGCTTGCATGCCTCGCACTTGTAGCTCTCACTCCCGTCCAACTGCTCGACCTCAACGAACGCCTGCACAACAAAGAGTGATATTGTTGTTATTATGTTTGACCAGAACTGACTGGTAGTTCTTAGTACCGGTACATGAAGTAAGGTTGAATGAATAATGTCAACGGCGCCGGGTGCAGCTGGCCCAGAAGTTGCCTTGTTCGATGCTCATCCCCCAGCGGCTCACCTTCAAGCAGTCCTGCACCGAAATGGTTCCCCCCTTGGGTGCGGTGGGCAGGGGCAGCGCCAGGTCCATAAACGGCTCAAAGCAGTGGCTCTGGCGCCGACATACCTGCACACAACCAGGCCAAAACTGTCATGTCAGGCCAAAACTGTCATGTCATGCCCACACCGATGGCACAAGGCCAGAGCAGTTTGTTGAACAGAAGCAATGCATGTTAAACACAGTGCCACCCACATGTGAAGGCCGCACACATGCCCATGCAGGCGGCACACAGTTTCCTGAACTGAACCAGCGGATGCCACCCACTGTATGCATGGGCGCTGCCTGCTCTACACACATGCGCTGTGCCACCGCATGCACCCACCTGGCACTGCAGTGTGCTCTGCATGAGGCCTCCAAAGATGTCATCCACCACTGAATCGTGCCAGGACCTGCAGGGGCACAAGCACAACACACGATCAGATAGCATACCTGTATCATAGGTCATCATTTTCATCATTACGTAGCTTATCATGATTAAACCCACGGTACCGCAGGACCAACCAGCTAGGTAATCAACAGGTATCATAGGTGATCTCCAACAATTCGATGTTATATCAATAATCTGCGTGCTTGCTGCGCTGCGAGCACTGATTAGTAGTGCATCAAGTGTGTAAGATATCCACATGTGCCCTTTGTACTGGAAACAAGGCCCTGTCGGCCGGAAAAGGCCATCAGAACATGCCTATCTTGCCAACTTGATGTGCACACGTACCCTCACACCTGCCACCATCCTATCTTTGGCCGTCAGCTCCTGCCTGCCCCATCGCCCACATCAGTGCATCATTACATCACACTTGCAAACCCGCCCAAAGCATCGCTTCAAACACAGCCGGCTCCACCCCCAGTAAGCTCACTCTCTCACACCAGATATGATTCCTGGTCAGATGCGTGGTTGGTGTATACGCCAGTTTTTGTTCCAGTTGTTTTGTCTCTTAAGTACACATCGCACGTCGATTTGCACACTAGTGGAGTAGCCCATGCTTCGCCTGTTCCGGGCATACTTTTGTTGCAGTATGGATTGATTCCACCCACACACAAGACCCACACACGCAAGACCCGTATACCATAAGAATCTTATATGACCTGTAAGCTCACTCCCTCACCTAGCGTAGGCATCTGCCTCTGCCGCCTGCGCCGCCTCGCTGCCCGTGCCCGTGAGCTCCTTGTAAGCAGGCTTGCCCGACACCAGGTTGCAATCAGACTGCACAAGCAGGAAATGGGGACATGTCAGGGTTACTGAAGGACGTGTGGGGGTGACAGTGACAAGGGTCGTATCGAGTAGGGTGCATGGCAACGATACACTACTGAAGATGAGTTTGTCCTGGCCACCGACGCGCTCCCCAGTGGAAGTTGAGCTGAGCGTCGTCACTGCCTGCCCTGATCTTGAACCCACAAGCCGCAGCGAGTCAGAGTTGCGGTTGGCAGTCATCAGCAGGTGCCCTGTGGTGGCTGATCACTGCTACAGGCACAACCACACCAGGAAAGGTGACCATCGCCTGGATCTCGAGTGACTCGGTGCAAGTCGCCCCGAGTGACTCGGTGCAAGTCGCCCCGAGTGACTCGGTGCAAGTCGCCTCGAGTGGCTCGGTGAAAGTCGCCTCGAGTGGCACGGTGAAAGTCGCCTCGAGTGGCACGGAGAAAGTCGCCTCGAGTGGCTCGGTGAAAGTCGCCTCGAGTGGCTAACCCTTCACCTTGCTGTCACTCTCCTGTCATCATCCAACGACTGCCACGGCAGTCCAAAGACAACAACCACAACAACGACGACAACAACAAATCCGAGTTACGGGATAAATCCCAAGTGCAAAAGACAACAACAGCAGGCCTTACCTGCATTGCCTCCAGCAGCGCATGCAGGAACTCCTGCGCGTCCTGCTGGCTGCTGTCGCCCCACCGGCTGTCGCATCGGCTCACGGCCCGCAGGAATGTGGAGGGACTCACTGCGCCCTGTGACCAGGACAGAGATGGAGAAAAGGAAGTGAGTGGTGCACGAATTGTGCACGAGTGATGCATGCATCGTGCATGGGTTGTGCATGAGTGGTGCATGGGTCGTGCATGAGTGATGCATGGGTCGTGCGGGGGTCGTGCATGGGTGATGCATGAGTGGTGCATGGACCGTGCATGAGTGGTGCATGAGTGGTGCATGCGGTAGTTACTGGGCGATGAGGTAGAGT
Organism: Chloromonas sp. AAM2; assembly: GCA_004335635.1. Lineage (NCBI taxonomy): Eukaryota > Viridiplantae > Chlorophyta > Chlorophyceae > Chlamydomonadales > Chlamydomonadaceae > Chloromonas > Chloromonas sp. AAM2. Next base: position 2,063 of record QAXH01000021.1, on the reverse strand, counting down.
GATGGTTGCACGCTGGATGGGAAGCTGACCAGCGAACTGGCAGAGCCAGTATTGTAGAAGAACCCAGAAGTGGGCAAAAAGGACCGTGCATGCTCATTTCATGCTCATTTCATGGACTGCATGGCAGGTTGAGGGATGCGGCTGGACACACATGGCAGGCAGCGAGTCACAGTGAACGTCTGAGCAAGGTGTACACACTGATACTGCCACACCCACTTGCTTCATCACAGCCAAACCACAGACCTGGTGTGTGGACCAATGACTGCTTGTGCTTCGGGTCATTGAAGCAAGTGCTCCTGGCGCATCTGCTTGGCACAACCCCAGCCCTGCCACACGCATGCACATGCCACTTCTGCCTAGAATGAACAATCATCAAAGGCGACACTACCTGGATGGCTCTACCACGTCGAGTGCAACCCTAGCCTTACATTCCCATATGCATTTGTTTGGTCCTTCCCTGCCTACCGTTGATGATGAGTGGTGCGTGGGTAGTGTGTAAATGCAGCTAACTGACAGTGGGTGCCTGGGCCCGTGCTGCGTACCTTGGATGACGCCCTCCACATGCTGTTGACCAGGTCAACGTATGCAGGGGCCACCACGGCCCTGGGCTTGAAGGTCATGTCGGTGTGGCACCAAACCACCAGCTCAGGCACGGCATTCAAAACCTGAAGAACGGGCAGCAAGCAGCGACAGTTGCAATGGGAGGCAGGGGTGGGTTAGGGAGTTTGTGACCCGATCACAAGAAATGACTTAGGCCTTTCAAGAGTATGGCCAACTCCAGAAACCTGCTGGAAGATTGCACTAGAACGGCTTGGCCGCGAATGTTGGCCCAAGGCAATGATGGTAGCCATACGGCACTCTGCCTTAGTGCTCTCAACACACCAAACCACACCGCATTTGTCGTGTGTGAGTCTGTATGTGTGTGTGTGTGTGTGGTTTTGCAGCGCGAGTGCTTGTCCAGTTCTCTAGATGAAAACAAAAACAAAACGGCCCCTCTGGCAATCTCTACATGTAGCGCAAACCCATCACACCGTGACCATGATGAGAAAGTCAAAGCCCAACCATCCCGCCATGTCAACCCAGATATGCCAAGCAAGCCCGCATGCGCACCTGTAGAATGCTGTTCATGAAGCACGTGTTGCCCAGGTTCTGCAGCCCCACACACCCACTGCCAGCCGTCAGTGTGGGCAGGCTGCAGCCCCGCAACTTGGCCTTAAGGCTTGAATTTGTTCGCCTCACTGCCTGTGCCTGCTGCTGCTGCTGCTGTTGCTGCATGGACTGTTGCTGCCCTTGCTGTTGCTGCCCTTGCTGTTGCTGCTCTTGCTGTTGCTGCTGTTCCTCCTGTGGTGGTAGGTGCTGTCGCTTGGCCGTTTCCATAGACGCTCGATGCCGCGGTCGCGCACTGATGACCTGCTCTTGCGGCTGTTGCTGCTGCTGTGCATGGCTGCTACTGTGGGCACTGAGGTTGCTCAACGTGCTTCGTGCGCTGCTGTGCGTGCTGTTGCCTTCGCTTCCACAGCCTTGGGCTGTGCTACTGATCAGCGAACCAGAGGACCCTAGTCGATGCACCCGGTTGCTAGCTGCATGACGCCTGCCAGCCGCTGCCGCTTGTTGCCGCTGCTCCAGTGCCTGTTGCTGTTGCTGCTGCTCCTGTTGCTGCTGTTGCATCGTGTACAATTGCATTTGCTGCCGTTCCTGCTCCTGCTGCATTGTGCTAGCAGCATGTTTGCTGGCTTGCAGACCAGTAGCCTGACTATGGTTTGAAGGCACGCCCGAGCTGCTTGTTTGGTGGTGAGACGAGGGCATTGCAGGTTGATGGTGGTAATCCTTTGGCAGGGCATTGGCCATTGTGTGGCCCCGGGGACTAGGACTTGATGCAGCAGTGTCGGTTTCTAAGTAACTGCTGTTAGGTCGCAGGAAGGCGCTGATGCTTGTGGTGGTGGAGGGCGTCACCTGTGAGCAAACAGACCGGTTCGTACTGTCAGGTATGCGACATACTGGCTTGCATGTCATGTACGTAGACAACATGAGGTTTGACAACGATGCAACACCATGGCAGTACA
>QAXH01000012.1:0-15508 GCA_004335635.1 Chloromonas sp. AAM2 | reverse complement strand
GGGCGGTGCCCATCCCGTTCCGTGTCCTCTGACGGCTTCCCTGGTGTAAATACATACATATATTGCCTGGAATGTGAGTTGAGTGTTCTCTGCTTTTGCCAACAGCCAAGTGCACTGCAGCCCACGTGGCTGGTCAGGGAGATGCATTGTATTGTTCAAGGGAGTCAAAAGCCGTCACGAAGACACTCTCTTCTTCGGGGTTGTCAAAGTACCAGACGGGTGCCACACATGGATGGTGATGTAATACGTCCTTCAAATGTGTTTGCAGCACTCTTATCCAGAATGCTGAATGCTCTAAGCCTGTTTAACCATTGTCGTCATCGAGAACTAGTTGGCAAGCACTCTTGGTGGCATGCCTGCTGGCTGGTTTGGTGGCAAGTGTGTGTTCAGCCGTTACCAGCACTCAAAGCGAGAACTAAACATGATAGCTACACGACACGTCAAAGACTACCATGGCTAAAGCCTTGCACAGAGATTGCAGGGTTAAGGCTTGACCGAGCATTGAATGTTGCAGGCAAAATGAGCACTGCATTACAACTGAAACCCTGAAAGTGCACAGTCATCCCAAATCAAGGGGCGTAAATTGGCCCAAATTCTGCAGTGAATGTGTAGTAGGAGTGCCCACCAAAGCCATGTGTGCAGTTTGGCAGGTGATCACAGGCAGGCCTGAAGCCATCCACTGCTTGGCAAAGAATGCAGGCGCCCGCCGTTTTGTGACAGTCCCAGTCCATGGCCCAGCGGCAAACAGTTTTCTTCAGTTGGCTGTTGCAGAGGAGACGCCACGTGGCTGCTCATGCTGATGGACATGACACATGGCACCTGGCAAAACGTAGTAAAAGACTACAGGCAGGGGTTGTGCGGATGCAGCGCTGGTGCAGGGCAGTGCGGGCTGGCACATTGATCCGTTTGAGCAGGTCAGTGTAGGCGCGGACCACGACAAGCGTACAGCATGGCCGGAGGAAGCAAGTGGCTGCGGCCAGCCCAGCTGCCGGATGCATGGGAGCAGGGCTGAGGTGTCGGTCTGCGAGTCCGTCGGCACTGCCCAGGAACAGGAGTGGCAGAGGAGGTTCTGGCAACCCAAGCGTGAGGCTAGATCTGAGTCCGTCACCATAGCACGAGAACAGAGTGTGAGCTTGTTGGCGTGTCTGGCTGGTTGGGTGCTGTGATTTGATGTTGGCCAGAACGTACGGCATTGCCCACACGACACACACCTGGCGTGTGTGAATACGTCCAGGGCTGCTTCGATGTAGGAAAAGTGCTTGCCCCGTTTGACCGGCTGACTGATTTGGAGTTGCAACCCTGCAAGGCCAACAGGGCTTCCGTTGTCTGGTTGCTGTGCTGTGCTCCATCACCAAGATGTGCTGGCCTCTTACCTGCTGTGAGCCGTGCCAAGCCATTTCTTTCATACCCCAGTGTCCTGCTGACAGTCTGCAGCCATGCCAGAGAAAAAACATCAAGATGAGCACCATGTTTATACAAGCAGAGCTTGAGCTCAACATGAACCATCACCATGCCGTGGCAGGAAGGTCTGCAAGTATGGCTTGGTGAACGGTAAGCAGGCACAAACAAACCCAAGTGCATGCAGTTGCATGACCAGTTCAGTTACTAACTATGCGGAACGACCACACATCAGACGTTCACCCTGGCATTGCTCGTTGGTGACATCAATGCGGAGTGAGCAATATGACGTTATGTTACCCACAATTCTTGGAGTCAGTGAGACTATCAATGGTATGTACCTACCAGAACGTCGCAGAAGTTTCCAGATTATCCATGCCGAGCTTAAAGCTTGCGTTGAACCAAGATTTCCCATGCACATCCCATGATGGTGATGTGCTTGTTTGCCGGACACATCCGCAGGCACGTGGGACACAGGCAGATGTGAAACAGCACGCCAGTGGTGGTGGAAGCAAGCTGGTCATGGCCACCTTCTTGTTGGGCGCCACATAGTGCCAGGCTTCCATATCAATCTATGGTCGATGGTTATCACATTATCCTGCAGTTCAGGGCCACGTGCCCAACGGAATTTTCAAAACCATCACAAAGACATGTTCTGGGTTGTCAAAGTGCCAGATGGGTGCCACACACGGGTGGTGATGCAACACGTCCTCTCAAATGTGTTGCTGTCACTACCCAGCAGGTGGCGCGGGAGCACATGAGTTGTACAGCATGTGTGTCATGCACGTAGTGTTTCCCAGTGCATGGTCGAGCATGCATGTTCATTTGATACATGTGCATGGAGATACACAGTGAGTGCAGCGGCAACTGGCAAGCTTGCACGCTCACTGTGGTGAGTGTCTGTGCTGCACCGCACCCGCATGGATTCCAGGGCCCGACAATTCGATCGGATTCCGATATAACCAAGTCGAAGTACAGAACTGATAAAAAGTTTGCATGAAGTTTGTGAGTCCCAATACAAATTCAAGAGCTGTGCCTGGTGTGAGGCATACTTAGGAAAACAGAGATGGTTGAAAAATCATTGTTGGACCCTCAAAGCTGCAATGAGTCCTGTGCGTACCAACTGTTGCTCCTGTCTTTGCTCCTGCACAAAGAACCAAAGCTGTGTTCTCGCCCAACCTTGCCAGCACAGCCTGAGGCAATGGCTGTGGCTGCACAGTGCAAACTGTGGTTGTCTGTGGCGAGTACAATGCTGCCCATCAATGCTAATACACATACTTGCAAGCCCTTGGCTAGGAACTGTTCATGTCCAGTGGTCATGGCCCAGTGGGTCTCTCCAAACAACCATTTCCAGTCTATGTGAGGAAATGGACAGAAATGGACAGAAATGGACAGAAATGGACAGACGCCTGTAATCAGGGCAAATATCAAGTCAACAAAAGGCTGCCAGCCCTTACAGCCTGTCATAACACAAAGCAACGATGGGGCCAGCCATAGGCCCCGAGCAGTCAGCCTACCTGCCTGGCCGGCTGACTGCAGACAATGTAATGTTGGTGAGCTTGCTGCTGCATGCCATGCTGTCCATGGCACAGGGGCCACTGTGTTCACCGACGTCTCCAATGCTGCCTGCGCACCAGGGCTGCTCAACTGCACCATCTGCATGGAGAGGCTAACAGGCTGTGTTGGCACATGTCCGCCATTACTGCCTGTAGCACCTGCCACACATCCAGCCTGGCGCCTGGGCTGGTTGCTGGCACACACTGTTGATCTTCAGTGACGCCTTGGTGGGAAATCGCTAGTGCGTGGTGCTACCTGCGCGCATGGGCTGCCCACGGTCCTCATTGCCAGCTGCTGCTTGTGTGTGCGCACATGTGCTGCTGTTAAATGGCTTTGCTGCCATTAGCTTCCTATTCGCGCATATCTGCTGCTTGTCCAGATTGAGCAACAGTGCAGGCGATGATAAAGGGGCAGGCCAAGTCAAGGGCTCGTGTTGATGTGTGCTGTCAAGGGCTTGGCTATCAGCTATTCATGCGGGCTTATTCTTGCAATGCCATAGGCACACGTGGGTTGAGACTGCTATGGATGTGCATGCAGGCACTGCTAGGGATTGGTAGGCATTGGTCATGCCGCAGTTCAGAGCGTGCGGTGACATATGGAGTAGGCACTAGTTAAGCATAGGATAGGATATAGCATAGGATAAGGAGTGGATGGCACTAGTTAAGAAAGGGTTAAGGATGGGTTAAGCATTGGCCATGGCTGCGTCAAGCACTGCTCAAGCATTGGTCATGGCTGGGTTCAGCATTAGTTTCGACTTAACTGTAAGCATCGGCTGGTGCCTTGGCTCAAAGCGTCGTTGGCAACCAATCCTCAGCCAAGGCTGCTGACGAAGTCTAGGCCTTTGGTCAGCCAGCCCTCCCCCAGGCGTAGGAACACGCTCGTTCATGGTGTGGGCCCTGCGCAGCATCACATCGGTCCGCTGCTTCTTGCCGACCTTGCCTTCTGAAGCATGAATGCACCCTAACTGACGGTTTCTTGCGTTTCAGGGCTTCAGGGCCCAGCACACGCTGCTGCAACACCATGGCTGAGAGAAAGCAGGTGGGAGACCAGGGTTCCCCTGACCTGAAGCTACAAAGAAGCCTCAAATGAATTGGGCTAAACTGCCTCTAACCCAATGGCGATCAAATGGCGATCACTGAAAATGTGTCGTGCCTAGGGTTTTACTGATCGTTTTTGCTATAGTTCATGTACTTGCGATGTGTCCTGAAGAACGAGATTTGGATCAAGGAGGGTTGCAGAGGAAACAACAGGCAACATCCTGACATTTAAAATCGGTGCTTTACCAGCGTAAACGGCGCAAAAACAGAGCCCCCAGGGTCAAGGTCAGGCTGTCTGTACAATACTACTTTTGTTTTGTACGGGAACTGTTTTGTACGGGGCCTCGGCAAGCATCCAAGAGAGAGCTTCTGAATACGCAATGTCAGGTCCGTCAACAAGTGATAAGTCATTCCAGTCACAGAAATGGCGGAGAGCTTTCGTGGACGCGGCGGGAGTGAAGGGAGAGGAGGCAGGGGTTCAGCCGGGGCAGCCAGACTTAACGGTGCGACATCACGGAGGCTCTGAGTTACTAGTAGCACTGTCTGCACTCCACTGCCTGTGCGGGCTTGGACCGTCATCACATACCGTGGGAATGGCTATCTGCTTTTTATTGCGAGCAACTATTTTCTGCTTATGTGCACTAGACGTCAAACAATTATGCACACCAATCTGGTCACCAAATTCGCGGCCAATCGGCGATTTATCCAGTCTGCTTGCGCAATCTCGTCCGGAAAACAAGCAAAGGCAATTGTCTCCTATGTTGTCTTGTCATTCATCATGCACCGCACTCAGCATTGTCGTGCTTCAAGCACAGCCATTTCAATCACTGCGCTTGAACTGCGTGTGTTTGTCCCAAAGCCAAAGATCTAGGTCCATAACAGTGATGCAGTCGACTTGGCCTCAATGGATGCCATGGCTAACAGCCACTGGCTCCGCTTACAATGGCAATGGCTGGAGCGGAGCGCGGCTGTCAATATCGGCCAATCTGTTTTCGAATGTGAGTTCTGCCAAGTAGTACGGCGCATCGACTTCCTTTTTGTATCTGGTTCCATTCTGCTCTCGCGCGATAGATGAAATATGGTTCAATCTGGTCGCGCTATCACGCCGGGGAATTGATTGTGCCGGATACTCCCACTACGGTATCAGCATGAGCCTGCTTATGCCCCAATGCCTGTTCATACCCCAATGCCCCAATGCGAGTGCTGATGGCCTGATGCCTCATGTATGCAATGAGAGGGGTGCCAAAGCTCAACATGGCATAGCTTCCTTTGATGCAAGGGCAAGCTCAGGATTCATTAATCTCCTTGCCTGCAGGTTCCAGCCATCCCAAGCTCTGCAAGTTTGGGAGAGACTTGCATGTCGTTGCACGCACTGTTTAGCACAGTTTCCCAGGGGCAAGAGACAGTCAGGGAGGCGCGCTCCAGACATCTGGGGCTGTAACTCCAACATCTTCTCGTGACGTTTTTTGTTGCTGAAGATTCCAACTCAAACGATACGAGGCCTTGCAAGTTTGAGCTGACGTGCCGCAATCCTAAATGCCACTTCAAGCATCCATTGGGTTGGACTCCTGGTGGTGTGGTGTACATCACGAGCGACGCCTTCGGGATGGGCTTGTATACAAAGTGAGCGTACTTGAGCATGGTGCAAAGGCAGGCCTCACATTTTCTGCAGCAATCCTGTGCAACACACATCATGCCTCACAGGTCGGCTTGCTCCTTGACAAGAAAAGCCTCTCAGACAGTAGCTGTAACTGGATAAAAGTCACTGTGTAGTTGTGCTTGAACTTCACGTCAACCAGCAATTTGCAAACTACCACTTGCATGCTTTCAGGCTAGAGCAGCTACTGGAGCAGCAGAGCAAGGAGAGCAAGGCCTTCCCCAACACGGTCCTCTTCATCAGTAAAGGTGGTCACAACTACCTAAAGACATCGGTGAGTGCGTGACCATGACCAGGATCACCGCATACGCATACGTATACGGCCACCTTGGTCGTCTCCAGTATTCCGCGTCTCAGAAACTTCCAGACGGTTTTGACTGTTTGGGGCCAGTTTTTTACATGAAATTTGGCATGGCCTGTAACCTGGATACGCTGTAGCAAGTGACAAGTGTCTTGCAAGCAAACTGATCAAAAGTGCAGAAAGCACCACGTGGCACTTGTCGGTTTCTAGCCCGGGAGACGGCGTATACACACCCGTAGACGTATAAGCAGACGTACACAGACCAAAAAGTGAAGTATGCGGTGATCCTGACCATTACACTGCTGCACAACAAACTGAACGCTGCAAGTCGGACATGCACAAACCACCAGCGCCCGGATTTCCAGCGCATCTTTCCTTTCACTGCACTGGCGAAGTGGATTATTGGCTTGTGCGTATCTGCCTTTGGTGCATCTAAGCTGAGGATTTGTGCATGCGCACAGGTGCCTGCAATGCATGCTCAAAAGCTGGCCTGGAAACTCGACAGCCTTGTGACCAAGGGCAGGAAGCAAGTTGAAGGGGTAGGCGTGTGGCTATCCCGTGAGACATCATACCAGGAGCAGAGTCAAGTGGTAATATCTACCTTCCTGCTCAGGGCTGTGTGCTGGGGGCTGGCCGTGGTCAAGCAGACTGTCTGTGCTCAAGCAGAGCATCAAACTCGGGCCCAGGTATAGGTCCAGGCCCACTCGGGACCAGGTATAGGTGAACCCAAGCAGCTCTCGTGAATGCGCTCCTGATGGCTGACTGTTTGTCTGCGGCTCCTTTTGTGATTGCACAGGAGGTCAATGAGGTGCGTGTTGTTGGTGACACACGATTGGTCATTGGCAAGGGCGGAGGTATCAACACAGTGCTGTTGGGCACTGAGTGCCTCAGTGTTCGGGCACAAGGAGTGCCTCTGGCCGAAGGCACCATCACTGAAGCACGTGAGGGTGATGTCAGGGACTGGCTCACCACTTATGGTCAGGTTGGATCCTCGCGCTTCCTCAAGGCTAAAGATGGTGGGTGACCACATGGCCAGGCCTGGTTCTGCATGTCTGGTTCTACAGTCAAGTGGCAAATCGATGTACATCCCCCTTTCTGTTGTGACATGCCCTGGCTTGTGTCCTTCACGAAAACAGTTGAATCTTCTGCATACTGCTGTCACCACACGCAGGCATAGGCATGTTCTTGTTCAGGCTGGATGCCCCTGACGCGGCCAGCATGGCCCTGGAGGCTTCAGTCAAGACCATGAAGAAGCCATATCACATGTTGTACCCTCACAGAGAGAATGCCCTTGACTACACAAGTGCATTGACGTTGGTAGGTGCTGCAGGGTGTCCAAGCAGCACCACAGCCCATCCAGCGATGCATGCTGCTCTCAAGCCTCAACAAGAAAAGCTGCACCATAGCCCCTGTGTCATGCCAATGCTGCATTACCAGCGTTACCCTGTTCCTGCACATGGCCAGCAGCTGCTCAATCAAGCTGCAAGCTCCACCAGGAAACATTTGGTGTCAAACCAATTCTATCGGACCTGCCTCGTTTCATGCAGCGCCTATCAGCAAGCGTTTGTGACCTGTGCTTGAAACTTGTGCTTGGAACGCCTGCGTTAGCATAGGCTGCGTTACTACGCATTTACATACACATGTGTTGGCGCACCACTCGGTGTCATTTGCAGGCCAATTGACACCGCCATTGGGTCGCTCCCGATATAATAATCTCGTCAGTCTGCTTGTCTCCGCCATTTGATGTTGCCTCGCTGTGTTGAAAGCTCAGCTGTCAAATAAGTGCACTCAACTAAGGCAAATCATGAATAAAAATGCAGGGGACAGGGGTTTGTACAGCCGAGGCAGGCCGAGGATACCACGAAGGACTGGAAAATGTGAATAAATAGTCAGAGGTAGAACACCCGAGTGTTAACTTACCGTTCTTTCTCATGCGGTCCTTGCTTGGGTAGAATGTGATATTCAAATTCCAGGAGCTTTCACGGGGTTATCAACAGGGTATCAAGTTACTCTGAAAGTCATCAACTTATGATGCAGAGATTCACCACCTTGGGGGATGACACTTGGAGCGTTTTTGACTGTCAAGCTTCATGCTTGGCCAGCTGCTCGGGCGGCTTGTTTCCGTTCCTTGACAGTGAGAGACTCCATGAGTACCGCAAATTCTGGGTCGAGATTGATCAATCCCATTGCTGCCGTGACCCACTGCTGTGTTTCCGTGTCACTGGGTTGATGGATTTCTCGTCAGTCCAAATGGACTTCAAATCAGGCACCATATTAACAACGATGTGATGCGCACAAAAGTCAGATTGTCCCAGACAAGACGTGCAATAGGTGCTCCGGAGGTGTCAATTCACGCATATGCAACTGTGCATATCGTGACAAAATGTAGGGTAGTACATAATGTGTGTGGAGTAACAAAGGATGCTGCCAAACAACCTTACGAAATTTCTGAGTATTTCACAAGTTAGTAAACAAGTTGGATTCAATCTATTCATTGCGAGGTCAGCATGAGTGCCACAGCCTGTATGAACTTAGAACATCAACGCCACTGTAAATAGCTACTCGCCATACAACGACACAAAGACAAACTTCCCAACCAAGCCAAGGAAAGCAAACAGTAAGAAAATAATCGACTCCTGCCAAACGGTCATTGTTTTAAGGAACTCGGGAACGGCAGCAGGTCTGGCGCTGCCTTCTTTTGCGACTGTGTGCGCATGTAACAAAGTGCTTGCTTTGAGGTGGGCCCGATGGTCCCAAACCGATAATCGGCACTAGGATTCTGACCAAAGTCGCAACCTTGCGGCCATGCCAGAACCTACAGCGAGCAAATGGCGCGGTCTTCAATTCTACAAGATCACTAATCATGTGGTGCACGCCTCTTTGGCCAATCACAGCATGTCTGCACCAGCCTGCTTGTGCTCAAGGTGCTTGCGTCATAACAACACCTGCGCAGCCTCCAGCAGCAGATAGGTGATGCAAGAAAGCTCCGCGGTGTGCTGAAGGTGCCTGCCTGGGCCAAGCTGCTGGCCTTCCATCCATCTTTAACACCCAAGTGGCAGGAAGGACCTTACCTGTTGCGCCACCAAGTTCCCTGCCTCAACACAGCTGCCCTCCACAAAGCCACCTACTTGTACCTGCCACAAGATTCAAATGATCTGGCGTTGTGGGCGATGGCTGCCGTGTCAAGCTCAATGCTTGGGCGCAGGGCCAGACAGAAGAAGCGTCTGCGCATATGACGTGCCCCAACATCCTTGGCAGCCACCAGGCACCACCTCAGCTCATACCCACGCTTGTGGAACTGTAGAACACAACAGGCTGCTGAATGCTCCTGAATGCACTCCATCAGGCTGCTGAAGCATTTCCAGAGCAGCTGAACTGGGTCAAGCCGGCCCTTAGCTTGTCAGTGGACGCCCAGCACGTGCCGGTTGCCCAGGTGCTGTTCACGAGCCCTTGTTGTCCCTGGTTTTCCCTTGTTCATTGGACCGTCCTTGCTGGGCGCGTCTTGTTTGAGCGCCTTTTTGGGCGAGTGTTGCCTTGCTGTGTGATTCTTCGCTTCAGAGCCGCTTTTCTCTTCTTCCCTGGGCCTTGCTTTACCTGTGGTGCTTGTGTATGGCTGGCTGGCCGTCAAGGGACGTATGGCTGGCCATCATGGGACGCCATAACAAGCTCATCTCCCTGGCTGGTCTCCGGCCCTGATGTGGGGATGGGCACTTCAGGAAAGGAGGGGACCTGGTTGTGTTGCTGAGGCCTCTGGCTCGGGCCTGCGTGTGGTGTGTTGGCTGTGTCCCTGTCTGTCTGTGACCTGTGTGTTTGTGGTTTGGTGCTGCCTGTCTGTCTGTCTGTCTGTCTGTCTGTCTGTCTGTCTGTCTGTCTGTCTGTTTCTGGCCTCTGGTTATTAGCCTGGGGGCATGGTGGTTGGGTCGGTTGCTTTGCCTGAGGTTACCTGGTGACCGTGGTTGTAGGCATCTCTCTCTCTCGTCCCAAGGTCAGCTGACAGCCAGTACAGCTACCAGGACGCTGTGGCGCGCAAATGCACAGCTTGGAAAGTGCAGAACAGAATGGCTAAAGTATCAGTCAGAGCACTCAACGTGCTGCGACTGCGACGGGCCAAGGCAGTGCGCGCCTACCACAGCAGCAAGTGAAGCGTAGCGCATAGAATGTCAGCGCACAGCGACAAATGAAGCGCAGGCCGCGTGTAGTGACTGCGACAAGTGCGCTGGCTGCGCCGAGCCTCATAGTAACTATCCTGTCAAACTGCATGACTGCACACGGGGATAGGGAGAGCATGGAGCGTTCGCGCAGGGCGTGTGCAACGAGTGCGACTTGTGCGGTGGCTGCGTTGGGTCTTCGGGGTTGTAGCAATAATGTATATGATGATAGTGGACACGACCTCGACCTTTAAAACTGTGAAAATTGTGAACTGTGAAAACTGTGAAAACACATCTGACTTCTGCAACTTCATGACTGTGCTCTTGAGGGGCCTTTCGTAAGGTTCGCGATGACGTCTGTGTGAAGTTGACATCATTTCCTACGCACAATGAAATGCACCCCGTGGATTCACCCCGTAGATCGCCACGAACCCTGTTTGGCAGCGTGGCAAAGTTGCCTTATTTGCAACAAGTGCGTAGCCGCGTGCTCTTGACGGAGCTTCTTGTAATGATTGAAGCTTACATCAACGCCTACACATACTGGGAAAATTGGCCCCAGGCATCAATGCCAACCATGTCCACCAGTGTGGCACCCTACATCCAAGGCAGTGGTAGGCATGTGGATAATAATAGCTTTTGGGGGGGAAAGTCGAAGGTGGGTCGGAAGCAGCAACTTCTCACTTCAATGCGGGCCGCCACTTGACGTGTAGCGTCATCGAGTCGTATCACTGCTAGTCTTTACGGAGCCGTCGAAGTGCCAGCTCCTCGTTGGCGAGGCGAGCTGTTTCGCGAAAAATTTCCGTGAGTCTGGCGCTAACAATCGCCATCTTCTCGTCCTTTGTGGCACCTTCGGGGATGCCACTGAAAGCTTCTTGAACCGTGGCGTCTGTTGCCTCACGCATCGCGCGCCGGAACTCAGGATTACTTTTCATCTCCTTTTCAATGTGCAAGCGTGCATACTCATCATCATCCGCCGTGGGGATGGGTCGAGCAGCTGCTGGTGCTGCCACCGGCCGCTCTGCACACACGTGTACATCATTATACGCACGTCACATGGGCACGCTATGGTATGGACACGCACTGCTCTGGTGAGTATCGCACACGTCAGTTGGGACGGCATGGTATAGCACACGTCAACACAAAAAGACAGCGCTGCCGTGCATGTAGTACGTAGTAGTACGTAGACTTGCATGCCAAGTTGCATCGCACTGCTCCATCTCACTTCCCACCTACCTGCAGGGGACGCCTGTGGCTGTGCCGCCGCTGCAAGCACATGCAGGAAAACAAAAAGGCTTGATTGACATACACCCGTCACCAGGTCACACTCTGGTGGCATGCATGGACGTTTGAATTAGCAGGATGTAGCAATGAGTGCACACTTTAGCTGCAGGCATCACGCACACGCTCAAGTGAATATCACACATTCAGAAAATGCGCTGGGCCTGTGTGTGTGCATGTGCCATCATGACCAAGCTGATGGCAGCTTGGCCTGTCTTTGTTGATGTCTGCTGGGGTCCGGCTACCACAGGTGGAAAATGCCTGGTATGCACAAGCCACAGCTGACGCCGTGTGACATAGCATTACTGCCATTCAATGGCCGTAACCATGCAAGCCATAAGCCTCTCTTAGGGCGTAACCATGGACGACAGATATGAACAGGCAGCATCATCGTGACCACTGATGTACGCAATACAAGGCAGACAAATGAAAGTGAGACCCGGCGCCTGCACGAGATGCCTGCACCTTTCGTGCCCACACACACCTGCCAGCCTTGACTGCAACTCCCGACGCATGTGATCCACGCGTTCCTTGTTGGTCTCTAGCTTGTCCACGCGCTGCTGGCGGGCAGCATGCACAGCCGAGCCAAGCTCAGCAGCCTCCAACACTTGGTATGCCCCTTTCAGCTCCTGTGTCAGCTCCTGGGCCTCGTTGTTCAGCAACGCCAGTTGCTGCTGGACCGCTGACTTGTCAACAGATGATGCCATCTGCAGCCATGGAGCACAGCAAGCACCAGGCAATCAGCGCCTAGAACCAACCCCTCGCTATTCTCACGTAGACTGCTGCATGTCTTCGAGGGCATTCATCATTGCGTTTTCGTTCGTCCATTCGTTCATTCATTGCGTTCAAGCAGTGAACACACGCATATTGGAGTGTGTGCTTTTCCTGGCGTCAAGGCAGGTGCAGCGGGCTTTGTCGTACAGTCATCAACTCCTGGCAAAATGGCTAATCCTGACCTCACCGTTGTTGCTTGGTCTTTACTTGGCCACGCGTGCAACACAGCAAGGCAATGCTAGCGAAATCCCCCGGCCACGCGCGCGTTGCCTGCTGCTGTCCCGCTTGCCTGTACCTCTGAGGGTTCCCGTTCGCCAGGTAAAGCACACGTGTCGTCAGGTAATTGAATGGAAGCGCTGTTGTGCAATTACCTTGAGATGGGCAACCACCGTTACCGTTGCAATACGGAAGCCGTTTGTTCGTGTGATTCCGGTTTTTTCCTGCATGGCACCACAGCTCGCTCTACCAACAGTGGTTTAAGTTGGTAGGGCGACCATATCTGCTGCGCAGATAGCTCTATGATCAACAGCTGCGGCTTTATCCTTGCCATCAACGTGGCTCGCCTCCCTGTCCGGCAGCAGCATACATACAGACCGACTCTATGCCAGCGGGCTACTGGGCACCAGGGTAGGGCGAGCAGGCAGGCACTCAAAGGGTGGGTAGACCGACTGCTACTCACTGCTATCAAAACATGCCTGCCAAGGACTACGACGGCAAATCCGTCTAGAGCTTCAAGGCTGAGCAATGCCTGGTAACAATGCAAGTGCACCGGCCCTCTTTACCGTTGTAGTTGGTATCGCTTGCCCGGTCATTAGAACAAATTGAAATGCGTTTACACCAGTGAAGCCGTCACAGGACACAGAACATGATGGTCACTGCCCCGACCTACCCTGAGCCAGGAAACAAAAGAAGCAAGGCGAATAGAGCAGGAACTACCGGCTGAAAGACTTGCGGAAAGCAGAAGCTTTCGGAAGGCAAAAAATAAAACAAGCAGCCTAGATCACAGGCCAGCAAACGGGAGCCAAAGCAGGCCGACAGATCAGGCTAGTTACGCCTCAGGAAGGAGGAGGGAAGGGAACAGGCCACGGGTCAGAAGGCAAACCAGTGAAAAAAAGACACTAGCTTATTCTCCCCCTGCGTCCTGACCAGTGCCCTTGGACTGCGAGCCTAGCACCGTGATGCCGTGTTTGCGCATCCTCTCCTCAATCGACATCTCCGTGGGTCGTTTCGCCAGAGGCACATGTGGTGGGCCCCGCATCGACCCCGCCCACACGCCCCCCTGCATCCCTGATGCACCGCCTGTCGCCCGTGTCGCATCATGACCAGAGGCCGCCCCCGTCACGCCAGTATCATGCATGGCCGACGCACCCGCCATTCCCATCACGCCGCTCATCGCCGGCCCCGCAAAACCCAACGCCCCTGTCACACCACCACCCTGAATTACCGTTGCATCACCTTCTAGCATCCTCATCACACCCTCGGTACCCACCGCCCCTGTCACACCGGCCCCATTCGCCCCGACTCGCACCCCTGCGCTCAAACCAGCTCTCGCTGCCCCATCGCCCCGTTCCGTTTCCCGCTGCTGCTGTTCGCTCTCATCCCCTGCCAGTCTAGCCGCTATGGCTCCAGTCAGCGCGGCCGCCACCAAATGCGAATTGGTTATGTTCCGCACGTGGTCGGACAGCTCAGCGGCTAAGTGGCCGCTGCGAATGAGCTTCAGTCCCTCAAAGCCGCACGCGTACAGCAGCAAAGGCTCCTACACAGGTATTCAAGAAAACGTTAGTTCTCAGAAAAGTAGAGGCTGAAGGAGACCTGAATCTGAACCGCACGGCCGTGTCAAAGGCCAACAAAGCTGAGGAACCCGTTTGCTGGGCAGTCCAACAGAAGAAAACATATTTAGAAATAACCCTGCTGTCTCCATCGCAGCATTTAGGCCTCTGTGGTCACACACACAAATTGGTGGGAAGAAGTTGGGCAATCAAGTCAGGGTAAGCAGCCTGAAGGGTTAACAAGACAAGTCATAATGTTACGTGCATGCGCAGCAAACTCCTGCACTCCTGCAGTCGTACAGATGCGAGGAAAGGTCAGGTAAACCAATCCAGGAAAAAAAGAGGCTGAACAAGACTTGAATTGGAAGGCCATGCCAGAGGCCAACAAACCTAAGGACTACGACTACCCAATGCAAGGCTGGGTAGCCGAACAGAAGGAAACGTATAAAAATCGTGCAACACACCACTAAAGGTTGCCCTAAGAGGCAGAGCTGTCCAGTGATGGCCAGTGCGTCACCAATTTTGTTGGTACTGTCAGGAATCTGCCTTGCTTCCTGAGTACAAGCCTGGGAAGCCCGACAAGATAAAACGTACGAAAAACCGAAACACAACTCAAGGTCGCCCTTTAAGGCAGAACTTCCAGTCAGTGAGTGACGGCCAGTGGGTTACCATTTTTGTTGTTGATGTCGTATAGTTGCCTTGCTCCTTGTTGGCCGCCGCCCATCCCCAACTGAAGGCTGACGGTCATGGAAAGAAACCACTACCGACAAACAATCACTGGCACCGTCTTGAATACAACATCCCACATACCCCTTGCCCACACCTTGCCCTTGCTCATACCCGTGCCCATACACCAATTCCCACTCCATGTCCCCACATACCGGTTCAGCCTCACACCTTGCCCTGTTGTCACAAGCACCTCTCACCTCTGACGCCATGTTGTATGTGGGTTTGGCGGGCGTTGCATGTATGTCCAGCAGCCGAGTGACCACCTCAGGCCGCTCCTGGCCTCGACCCACCATCAGGAGCACTGCTACCATGCAACGCACCTGCGCAGGCACACAGGTGGGTGGCAGGAAAGGCTTGTTCAATTCTCATGCCATCAGTTCTCACGCCTACTGACACGTTACGCCATGCATCTGTGCAGGGACATGATCATGATCATCATTGTTACATGCTGTTCGCATCTGTCAAGAACGCAGGGCAACAGGCAGTCGCAACAGCAGGGACATGGGCTACCGGCTAGGCCACTATTGACAGTTTTCCATGCAAGGTCTCATGTCCGTGTCTGTGTCCGTGTCCGAGACGATTCAGGTTCCATAGCCGTGCGGGACTGGTCACTGGGCGCCATGCATAGGTGTCAAGATCAAGAGACGCCAGGACTGAACAGCAAGAAAATTGACTTGCCTGGTTGACAGCACTTCGGCAACGTTGAAAAGCGCTCTCGAAACCCCCTCATTCCCCCTCACTACCCCTTCATTCGCCCTCACTACCCCCTCGTTCCCCCTCACTACCCCCTCGTTCCCCCTCACTACCCCCTCGTTCGCCCTCACTACCCCCTCGTTCGCCCTCACTACCCCCTCGTTCGC
>QAXH01000011.1:0-16148 GCA_004335635.1 Chloromonas sp. AAM2 | reverse complement strand
CTGCCATGAGCACCAGGTCATCGGCATACATCAACATGAGAATGGCCATGTGTGCGTCTTGCTAGGGTTTGATGCTCAAGAAACTCGGATTCAGGACGCCCGAGAGCGGATTACCATGGATTTTCTGTGATATGTTTCGGCGGCGCGTGCATCCAGCGACACGTGAGGAAGCGTGCGGAGATATCCGCTGTCTAGGGTTCATCACACTTTTTTCACGTGGAAGGTCGCAGCTTGTGCCTTGTGCACATTGGCCAACCCAACACATGATGTCAGAGGAAACAAGTCGTTGCCCGTTGATGCGAAGTCTCGACGTCACAATCATCACCGCGTCGCCGTCCCGCTAAGCTAACAAGGTGCTGACATGTTGATGATGCCATATGCAGGCATGCGGTGCCACGTCTGATGCTCTGATAGGGTAGAAGCAAATCTATAGCAGGGCATTGCCCGATGCCAGGGTCAGGCCGGCTTCAGCCACCAGGCATGTACGTGCTCATTCGTTGGCGGTTCCGTTGTCCTACTCACGCGACAAGTGCATCTGTAATTGCATCGCAGGGACAACCTCTGAATTGCCATCTCTTCTGGACTGGGCATCCCGGTGAGCCGTGGCCAGGGCACCGGAGCAGATGTTCATCAATTAGGCAGGCGGCCTGCCCTCTTTGTTGGTCTGCTTCCCAATCCATGGCTCTGTATCTTTCCATGTTCTTGCGGAATACAGTGCGCGGGCCTGCAAACCCTAGTGCAGTATCAGACATAAATTGCTGGATTTGCCTGGCCGCCTCAAGCAGCGAAGGCACATCGAAGGATTCATATTTGCAAAGAGCATCTCCCAATGCCGCTTGCAAGTCGCCAACCACCCCATTCCGAAGCCGCAAATCCTGTCCAGTTGCTGACTAGACATTTTTGGACAGGACCCTGGGCACAGACTTGCATCCTGTAAGATGCCTCATGCTGACTTCGCATCCTTGCCCGTGGTTAACTGCAGGGCTGGCTTCTCATAGACTCCTGACTGGTGGCCTGCTGTACCTCTGAGTTGCCTACACCTTCAGACATGTTCACTCTGCCTATACCCTGAGCCCCGCATTATCTCCAACCACCGTCATCCCAGCCGCCCTTCAGAATGTTCAGACTAAACAGGCTGCTCAACACCCTGCAAGGGTACAGCGCTGAAGACTCCTCTTCCACCCCTCATCCCTCCGCCACGTGCCCACCAATCCCTTTGACATGCCCATGAGTCCTGCCATTGACCCCACCCTGAGCATGTCTGCCAGTGCCAAGGTTTCTGATGATATCAACCACCACCATCACAGCTGGCAACAAACCGCTGGCACGTCGCTCCTGCGCCACTCTTCACGTCAAAGCAACCACAGCTTTGAGGTGGTTGGCAACTCAGATCTCGAGTCGTCTCGCTCTTCAATGAGCTTGATGAGTTTTCAAGATGATGAAGACATGGCAGCTCTGCCCCGTCTGGACGACAACGCCCATCCGCCATCCTCCGCTACAAGCCGCTCCACAAGCCACGCGGCCCACTCCCTGGTAAGTGGCTCTGGAGGCATGCTGGTGCAGGAGCGACCTGGGACATCTGTAAGGAGTGCATCGTCAGACAGGGGCCAATTCGTACCTGTGCTACTGCCATCAGCCTTTTCATGTGTTGCAACTGATGTCAGACTTGCCGTTCCCTGCCCTGACATTCAACTGCATGGCGGTACCTTTTGCTTGCTTGGTGTAGGTTTGCTTGCTTGCTTGCTTGGTGTAGGTTTGGTTGTGACTAAAGCATGTTGGACACCAACATTTCGTGCGACCATCATACAATTCGCAAGGCACTCTGGTAAAACAATCTGTTACATATTTGTGTGTTGGTGTGCAGGGTGGTGATGCCGTCTCCACTGTCGGCTCCTCCCTCCTACCCGCACATTTGGATGCGCCAGACAGCGACGCGGCCGACCGCATCCTTCACGACCACCTACTGCCCACCCTCGCCCTCGCACATCACGAGACAGCAACCCCATTGACTGCCAGTTACAACCCTCCCACTATCAACGCACCTATTGAGATGCCTCCACCACCACCACCCGGGCCCGCACCGCCCGCACCGTCCTACCTGCTAGGCTGGCTGCGCTCTGCTGAGCCCCATCCATCTCAACGTGTCACCCAGGACTCACTGCCCGATGCACCAAGCAGCAAAGGCCTGCCTGTGGAGCCGCCACTGCCTTCTGCCGGTGACACCCACCAGTCAGCAGCAACCACCCCTGCCACCAGCCTGGACAATCCTCTGTTCACCCCAGACGACTCGACCACCCCAGCTGCCTGGCTGGGTGGTGAAGAGGGCTGGGAGGTAGACAGAGCCGCCAGTCCGCCTGCAGTCGCCCCGCCCGCCCGTCCCATCTCCGTGGCCGCAGCGATCAAGAGGGGCTTCCGGGGCCTGGTGCGCGCTCACTCCCAGCCCCTGCTGGGTGCAAGTGAGGTGTCCGGTGACGACGGCCGGGCTCAAGAGGTGGTGGAACTGAAGGAGGAGCTGGGAGAGCTGGCGGACAAGCTCCTGTCAGCAGGTCAGTGACTGAGCATGCATCTTGAAATCATCCACACACCAGCCCTTGTCATGCCTCGTGACATGCCTCATGACGCATTGAAACCTGCTGTTCTCTGGATGTTTTATTTCCACAGCCAGATCACATGTCCAGTGCGCAAGCAAATGTTAAGCACTGATCTTTCCAGTGCGGACCTGTCAGGGTCAGGACAGCAGGAGCCCACACTGCGACCACGTATGGCACTGCTGTGCTGACGTTGGTTTCTTGTGTCTGCATTGCAGGCGTTGCATTGTGTGAGGAGCAGAACCGCCTGCGCCAGGCAGAGGCAGAGGCCTGTGCCCAGCGCGCCCTGGTGCAGCAACTGCTGGCCTCCCAGATGGGCATGTCACGCCCCAGCACACCCGGCATTGCCACCGCCTGTGAGACACCAACCGCTGCTGCAGCTGCCACTCTTCCCACGCTTGCCACTGACTCAGCTGCCGGTCAAACCGCCGCAACTGACGTTGGCGATGACGACACTCCAGAGGGCGATGATCTGTGGGTTGGGCAGATGTGCGGCTTGGAGTGCCTGTTTTCCACACTGCTGACAGCGCTGGGACGTGTTGTGAAGAAGATGGCCGGGTGGAGAAGCCGTGCCACAGTGCGTGCCTCAGCGCATGTGCGCCAGGCGTTTGCTGCGGCTGGTGGCTGGGAGGGCCAGGCAGGCTTCATGCTGCTTGTTGTGCTGCCGATGCTTTTGTCATGCGCGGCATTGATGTTTGGCCACTACGTCCTTAACCCTACCACATCCTCCGTAGTTTCTCCACCCGCTGCCGCCAATCATAACTTTGGCATGAAATGGGACCCTGTTGCCATATCTGCATTGGCCCACGTCAACGCAGCACCCAACAGTGACAGTCCCACAGCTGCTGCTACTGCTGCCAGTGCTGCTGCTGTTGCACATGGTGCTGTCGACCCCACGGTGCCTGCTGTACAGCCGCCTGGTTACGAAATTTCTGTTTCACATCTTTCACTCACCTCTGAATTGGCTGTTCAGCCAGCTGTGCAGAGCAGCGACAGCCCTAAGCCTCAAGTGTTGCGTGTGTCGGTGGTCAGCGGTCGCCGGCCCCGGAGGGCACACGCACCACCAAGCAGTGCACCCACTGGTCACAAGGCAGTCGCATCCCCCCAGCCGCCTGCAGAGGAGCGCCCTGCGCCCCCGGCAGACAGCAGCCCCGCTGGCCCTATGAACAGCACAGCACCACCTGCTCCAGCCGCCAGCATGGAGTCGCAGCTGCGGCTGCAGCATGCAATGCTCATGGCGCGCGAGACCATGCTTCAGTCGCACCTCAACGTGGTCAGGGCCCTGCTGCAGGTAGGCTGCTTGGTTTCTTTTTTTCACTGTGCCGGTAACGTGCTGTTGTTAGTACAGCGGCGGACGCTGTACTCGCGAATGCAGAAGATTCCAATGTCCGCTGCGCAGGCTGCTTTGCGCACTGGCGCACACAGGAGCTTGCAGTGCACTTCTTGGCACGTCTGTGTCCTTGCATGTAACACGCACGAGTTTGCTTAGGTCTGTTGTTGGTTGCACATCCTTGACTTACACTTCATACTCGGGCCTTCTTGTCCCCTAGCACGTTCGATGCATGCAACGTGCATGTTGTTGGTGCCACGCAGAGGCCGCACTGGCGCATCAGAGTTCGCTTGGCCACCGTTGCTCGTCTTTGACCTGCACTCACGCTTCATGTTCGGCTCTTCTAGTGCCACAGCACGTTCTCAGTACTTTCTTTGTCTGTGTGTTGCGCAGGATCTGGAGGGAGCGTCACAGCGGGCAGGCCTGAGCCTGTCGGGCTCCAGCACTCGCACACCCCAGCCGCCTGCTCAGGCCTCCAACCCACCAGTGGACACGGCTTCCAGCGTACACACGGACAGTGCCCAGGCTGGCATGGCGTTGCCCACTACCCTCGTTACTTCACAAGGCAAGAAGCCATGCCCAGCTCGGCCCTTGCCATCCCTGCCCTGTGCTATGCTGCCCCAGCCAATGGCACTCAATTCCGGCAGCCTAGTGCACCCCACAGTAGACTCGCCACTTGTGGCCGCAACCGCTGCAGCTCTGCAGAACGAGACCAGCCTAGGCGAGGCAAACAGCTCGGCAATTCCTACTGCAATGCCCGCTTATAGCACAGTCAAGCCACAGCGAGCGGGCAGCATCCAGCTGAACCTTGGCTGGACGCCTGCTGCCCTGGCACTGCCTCCCCGTTGTGAGACCCCTTCGTACCAGCAGTACCTGGCCCTTTGCCAGTCAGCACGTGCCACATCCAGGCTGCTTTCCGCCATTCCACGCCCACCGTCCTCCCGTCATGTGCCCCGCTCCGTCCTCGCCCTGAAATCCTCCGAACCTGTCCTCGCCCTCGGGGCGCCTCCCGCCGCCTTAGCCCTCAATCCCAACGCTCTGGATTCCTCCAGCTTTGCTACCCAGCTGGCAGGCGCTGTGATTAGCATGAATGGCACGCAAGGCTTGATGGCACTTGGTGGGAATGCCGTGCGTGAGCTGGCACAGTCTGTCGGTGTGGCGGTGCAATACACATTCAGCGCTTCCCAGGCGCGCCTCCTGGCCTTGTACATGCGTGGTGTGCAAGCACGCAACCTGACATCAGGCCGCTGCACGTCCATTCCTGGGCGGGAAAAGTGCCATCGCCCCATACCCACCCCCGCAGGCCATACCACACACTCACAGGATGCAACCCGGATGGCTGAGCCACATGAACAGGTGGCGGCACTGGGCTGGCCTGTGTGGTCTTGGGACAAGCGTCCATGCCAACTGCATGCTCTGCGCCGCGCCATTTTCCGGTTGCAAAGGCTGCAGGCCGGTTGCCATCGCGCCATCACCAACAGCACCATATGCAATCGCCTGTCAGCTGGATGTGGCACCAACAGGACCGTTGGAACACCACAGCAGGGCGAGCCTACATGGTGGCGCAAGCTGACGGGAGGCAGCAACTCCACTGCCCCCAACGCACAGTCCGGTTCACCCACCGGGTTGGCCGCCCTGCCCTTGCTCAACTTGTGGCGCGCATTGGCTACTCCGCGTGCATGGGCACCGGCCAACAGCATCAATCAAACAGCAGCCGTAAAGCAGCCACAGGCAGACGTGAAGCGTTCCAGTTGGCTGGCTGCTGTGGCCCCTGCTGGCGGTCTGGCTGTGATCCCTGCTCGTGCAGCACATGCAGCCCCCGCCTCCCGCCGTGCACCCCCAAGATACTACGCACCTGCCGGGCTGAGGTTCTGGATAATGAAGGCATTCCACTCCAACTCAACCAAGTCTTGCAATAACACAAGCGTGAAGCACAGCGACACTGCCCCACTGCCAGCACCGCAGCAGCCTGCCTCACCATCATCACGCAGCGTTGCGACCGAAGCACCAAGCGCCCTGCAGCACAGCAGCACAGGCTACAGCACAAACACCACTGCCCCTTCACAGCTGCCATCGACCACCAAAGAGCCACACTGGCTGCACACAGTGCCCAAGGCTCTGGGTGGTGTTGATCTACTGAACGCTGAGGTGCCACCACACAGCCTGGGCAAGGATGAGCAGCTGTCCAGAACTCTGAGTGCGCTGTATGCTTCCTTTCATGTGACGTATGTGGCGGTGGCGCGTGGTTTCAAAGTCTACCCAGGCCTCTGCGTTGAGAGGTTGGGCAAGAATTCACCTGTCTGTAAGGCCATGGCGCGGTGGATATCGAACGGGGACGTCCCAGGCAGCCTTTACTACCAAATCGGGCTGCTGTATGAGGATCGGGAGCACGTCAGTGAGGCCCTCAGGAAGGCGGAGGAACAACAGCTCAAGTTTCAGGCTTCAGCACGCCATCTCAAGCAGGTGAGCCGAGGCAGGGATGCGTGTAGACGCTGGTCGCATAGCCGGCAGCCATTGTGCACTGATGGCCTGCATCTCTTAACCACGTTGTGTAGCCCTGTGGGTGCTCTGCTGCAGCTTGCTGTTGGTCAGGCAGGCACGGATGGGCTGTTCAAGTTGACTGACTCAGCCCCTTGCTTCTGGTTGAGCTGTCACGTGCAGGCTGTCCACAGAGCACTGCAACAGAGCTCTGCTAGCAGTGCCGCTTCCAAGAAGAGGACCTGCACTGGCGCACAGTGTGCCACTCTGAAGCAAGGCGTGACTGCGGGCATGGTGCACGGCCTCAACACCACATGTGAATGCAGCGAGCACATGCAGCGCGCTTGGCGTGTGGTGGCCGTTCGCCTTCGCAAGGTGCACAAGCACATGCTGCGCTGGCGCGCGGCCGCAAGCAGCGCCGCACGCCAATGCGAACGCCACATGGAGCATCTGGAGCAAGCCGAGGAAGCCCGTGTGAACCTGGTCAATGCAATGACCGTACTGAGCAGCGAGCACTCGTGCGTCCGGCCTGATGCAGCATCCGCCTCTGAGCCAGCATACCAGGGCTGCAGTTTCATCCTGGCCATGGGGGAGGGCGAAGGGTACATGCCTGCGCTCATCGAGAGGCTGCAGGAGTGGAAAAGCAATGTGACAGCCGCCTTGAGTATGATGGATGCATGGGCTGCGAGCGTGGATGATGCAGTGCCCTGGGTTGTGCAGATGCGACAGAGCTTGGCAGGGAAAAGCGGGGCCAAGTCGTCAAAGTAGGCGTTTTAAGGGTTCAGAACTTTGACAAGTCGGATTTTCAGTGCATGTAAAGGGTCGTAGCCAATTGGGGGATTTAGCTCACTTGTATCATAAATTTGTACTAGTACCGGATATCCACGAACACCAGGCTGGAAGCATACGCGCATGCAAGGGATTTCCTGCTCAACTGTTGCACACTATAGAAGTTGTCGAGGGCGTGCTGAATGGACCATCGGCATGTGCAACCCGTGGGTTGTTTTTGTGTTCTTTGTGGCGTGCTGCTGGCGTGGTGTGTGCTTAATGTGCGTCCTCTTGCCTGAATAGTGTACTTGTGTGTTGTGTATGCTGATATCTGCGCCTTGTATGTGCTTGGTGTTGCTGTTGCTTCCTGTCCTAGTATCACAGCAGGAGACGGTGGCTGATGTTTCATCCTTTTCGATGTCTTTGACTCATAACATGAACTCTGCAGTTGCGGCGGCGAGCACCGCTTGCTTGTTAAACATGCTCTTAGTGTACTCGTATAACTTCAACACGTTTGACTGGGTTGTTTCGTGAACTTTTGAGACGTGCCTCGCAGCTTAGTCTGCCCCATCTTGCCCTGCCCATCTGAACATGGCGAGAGGGAGTTCAAGCCCAAACTCAGGCCCCCACCGAGGTTCATTGCTTGTGACATACTTTGCCTTTGTCATGGCAGATTTGATTTGAGGACACTGTGCAAAGCTGGAAGGGGACTTTGACCCCATGGTGGGGCTGTTAACCACCAGTACTGGGATATAAAATCATCAAGCAAGCACTCAACCTCCACTTGACTGCTCTCGTCATTGGGTTACGGATCCATGGCTTCCTCTAGTGCAGCACCCGCAGCCGCGCCCTCAGCAATGGTCTCCAGCACTTCAGCTCTTCAACAGGAATCAACCAAGGCAGGTGTATGGCATGTCAGCTGGTGCGTGTGGAGCCTCAGCAGGGTTGTGATCACCTGGTGGTCAGAAAGAGTGTCAATACCAGGAGGCATGCACTTCCGTAACTTCCTACCTGTAACGGGTGTAGGCCAGTTTCTTCACGGCATTGGCTTATGCATACCCTAGGGAGCTTACGTTCAAATTCTGGGGCCATTCTGAGCTGGTCAGGAACGGGGGGAAGGGGGGAAGTCAGGGGTGTTTAAGGAAGTATGAGGCCTCACCGGAAGATCGTTTTGCAGGACAACCACAAGTCAGACTCAAAAGGTGTTCAGAGAACATGCCGATGTGAGCTACACAATGTGACGGGCGCACTGAGAGCTACACAATGGCATACTCGAAAGAATCTGACCGGAAACCGGCAGGACCGGCGACGTATTCTGACCCTGAAAGCTGGCTCAAACCTGAACAGTTCTATGTTTTCAATATTGCATTGGACAGCTCTATTCAGCACAATGGCTTAGTCAACTCGGGGACAACCAGTAACCAACAGGTGATTAAGAAACGGCCAGTAACCGCCAGGAACTGTGACCTTAGAAACTGACCCAAACATGAAAAGTTCCTTGTTTCCAGAAGTGCTGTGAAAAGCTCTCATGAAACTGAGCACAATGGCATACACAAAATCTGTAATGGACTTGACATAGGCTTTTTTTTAAGGGGGGTGGGTCAGAACCCCCTCTGAGCAAAGGAGAGTTATAGGTCGGCAACAGTAAGAGAGCAAAAAAAAGAGTGCCCCCTGGTCAATACACATCTTTTTCAGCTTTGCGGGTGTGATAGCAGCACTTTGTTTCGGACAACATGGCAGCATGCTCGGTCCGGGAGTCTGCCACTGGTCCAGGTTTTGAAACAACATTGGAAAGGCTAGGAGCACGGGCAGGTGGCCTAAACTTGAAGGCAGGTGGCCCATACTTGGCCAGGCGCACTTGACGCCACGTGGACATGTTCAAAGTCTGTAAGGTGTTCAGCTCTTCTCTGGATATGTCAGGGCTTGGACCTATGAACTTTGCACTTGTGCGTCTCAGCTGCCAATCATGCTCGCGGCGTTGACCTGGTCAACGCGAATCGCAGTGGCGATTCCTAACTACTCGGCCGTACTCATTACATGCCCGGGGACAAACTCGACATGCAGTCAAGTCGAACCCGAACATGCAGCATGGTTGGGTCTGCTCCCCAAACCCTGCACTTGTGCGATCAAACAGAACGCCTTCGCACCAACCGGTCAACAAAGGGAATCCAAGAGA
Organism: Chloromonas sp. AAM2; assembly: GCA_004335635.1. Lineage (NCBI taxonomy): Eukaryota > Viridiplantae > Chlorophyta > Chlorophyceae > Chlamydomonadales > Chlamydomonadaceae > Chloromonas > Chloromonas sp. AAM2. Next base: position 6,808 of record QAXH01000011.1, on the reverse strand, counting down.
TGAAAATGCCTTTTGCCTTGTAGTCCGCAATGAGTGCCATCCAGTTTACCACTCGCTGGATCTCCAGCTTGCCCCACAAGCATTTGATGGCACGCTAAGCTGTTGTTGCCAATTTGAATCTGATGGCACGGCAGGAGACGCTCCATTAGCATCATAGTGCTAACTCTGAACGCAGTGTACCTGCTTGTAAACGACGGTCTGCCTGACAAGCGTGGCCAGCTCGCTGCAAGTACATCGTGCATGTTTACATAATACCTTCACACAGTCATCATTCACAGGACTGCGTCACTTGTTCATGCTATGGATCCATACTCTTTGGACAGGTTAAAAGACTCACATCAAAGTTTCCTGGGCACGCGAGTGAGCAGAACGCCTGGTCGTCGAGCTAACAGTGCTAGGAGCGAGGCGTGATGACGCTGTTTGCGAGAACAATGTCTGAGCTGCACTTCAAACCTTCTCAATCAAAACGACAATCAAAAACGTTTGTCTCGCATTTCATGACGTAAAGGTTGCAGCAACGCGGGACATTTGGTGAATTGCGAAGCCAGTACTACCTGAGACGCGCAGGTCCTTCTGGAGTTGGTATTCTGTGCTTTCGTGACTCAGGCAGGTGCGGGCACTTGTTCATTGTCTTCATTGTAGCTTCCGATAATTGCATTTTGTCCTGCTCTCTGTCATCTAGCTGATCGTGATTGGTTGTGCTACGACAGCAAGAAGTTTGCCAAGTCTTGCTTGCGTGGACTTGAGCCAGCCTCATGCAAACACAGTATGTGGTTGATGACGATTGGGTTTGTTGTTGCAGACCAGGTAACTGCTACGCTATCGTGTGGCAAGACACAGGCTGGCAAGGCTGAACCAACCATGAAATGGCACGTGCCCTGTGTTTGCAGGAATTCGTTCTGCTCTTCTCTAGCATTCACAACGGGATTCTTAAGTGGCGGGTTTGTTGGAGCGGGAGATACTGGGCTTGTGTTTCATACCATCGGGCATTAACTCCGGCAGATCCAACTTTTGGCTCGTCTGGACCGGCACTTAAGCATCAGGAACCATCACAACGCTGACGTGCATCAGGCCACGCTGCACGAGAGCGCACAAGAGCGTGCGTTCGGTCTTCTTTCTTTCTCAGGCCTAGCCGCACCCCAGTCTGGCACAAAGCCAGCCTATCAAGGGAACAGAACGGCTCAACAGAAGCGCAGCAGCGGAGGAGCAGAGGAGCTCACCGAGGACTTGCTTTATTGGGACTCCAGCCATGTAGCCAGCCCACAGCAGCCCATGGACACTGGCCAATCCAGCCCACCCACTACGCCACAAGAACAGCAGCAGCAGCAGCAGCAGCAGCAGCCGCCACAACAGCAGCAGCATGCCAGTGCATGGCCTCAGTCAGATCCATCAGGCATGCGTACAACACGCATGCCAGATCCGCCATTGGGTGCTGGTGCACTGTCCCACACAAGCCATGCCATGCGTGGCCAGGACACGCATGGCATTTTAAACGGTCACACGGTGGGAAGTGGAGCAGTGACAGGCTTGGACAGCAACGGCTTGCCAATGTCAGGGGCAGGCACGAGGCGAGCTGGCAGCACAAGCCCTCCACCCATCCACGGTGGCGCGACTGGCCTGGCAGGCCCATATTCCAGTGCCTTCAGACGGTACAATGATCACGAAATCCTTGACCAGGCAACTCAGCCTCATCAGGCAGCAAACATCCTATCCCAGGGCATGGCCTCGCAGCAGCCTGGCATGTTGCCATCCACCACCATCACCAGCAATATTGTCAGATCCCGCGGCACAGCGGTTGTGAACAAAGCAACGACTGGGCTAGTGGCGACTTACAATGCCAGCAACCAAGAGCCAAATCCAGCTGTGCCCAGACGAGCACTGACAAAACCGTCCGAGGGTGTCAAGAATGACGGCTATGACAACGAGAACAGCGATCTGATCATGAGGGTTGGCGACGTGCTGCTGAATTCGAATCCTACACACGGCATCACACGCAAGTACACCATCCAGCATATGCTGGGCCAGGTACGGCAAGCAAAGCGATGGTCAGGGGCGGCAGAATGAAGCATGATCATTGCAGGCCCATCCAGACAGCACGAGTATATGACCATCACAGCAGAGCAACAGTTTATCTGGTGATCTATACGACACGTAGGTATTTCTGGCTATTTTGGTTGTGCATTTTTCCTTGAGTGCCCTTGCCTCCATTTGCTTGCTGATGCATTCTAAACGCATCCCTGTCACCAATCATGCAGCAGTCAGCTGTACAGGCCAGCCGCAACACTTTCTTGCCTCAGGTTGATGATCCGTCATGGCCTCGCTACTTTTGCAGGGCACCTTTGGCCAAGTGGCCAGCTGCTGGAGCGATGAAATGCAACGCAATGTGGCGGTCAAGGTCATCAAGAACCAGCCCGCTTATTTCCATCAGGTCAGCAAGAATCAAGTTGTGCTGGTAGCTGGCTCTTGACCAAGAGTTCATTGCACACAGTGCGTCTCACGTTGGGTGTTGATTGAACTAGCCGAGCAGCCACAAGACACGAGCGAAGCTTGTCTTTGGCTTGTGCCTGGCTGCAAGGCACCTCAGAAGCATGGCAACCCTTGAATCAGCTGGCAATGCAAATGCACCAAGTGCTATCCTCTCTGTCAGCCTGCCTGATGCCACAGGTGTCTGACGCAGTGCTGCACGCCACCTCTGCAGGCACGTGTTGAGATTGGTCTTCTGAGCCTACTAAACACACGCTGTGACCCGCACGATCAGAGACACATCGTGCGCATGCTCGACTCGTTCCTCTTCCGCAAGCACCTGTGTATTGTGTTTGAGAAGCTGGACGTCAACCTCTTTGAGCTGCTGAAGCGCAATGCCTTCAAGGGGCTCTCACTGCCCACAGTCCAGGTGCGCCATGCAGATTAGATAAGAAAGGATGCTCATGTGAAGGTGTGGCTTGGTGACAATGCACACACTTGTGTGTGCACAGATGCCATGTAGGCAATGTGATGGCATGCCTGCTGTTGCATGTAAGCAGCTGACCGGCATAATGCTGGCATAATGCTTGCTGATGTCTGCTGCCTCAAGCTGAAACGCAATCATCTGTTCGGGAATCGCTTTATGCTGTGCCCGACACCTGCCTACAGGCTCACCAGCGTTGTCCAGTCTTTGTGGTGTTGTGTGTGCAGAGCTTGCTGCGTCAGCTGCTGGATTCCCTGATGGTGCTGCGTGATTCACAGATCATGCATTGTGACCTCAAGTGAGCGGAACAGCATCGTACAAGACAGCTGTTGCTTGCACATCAGTCAGATCGTGCTGGTTGCTTACACACACAAGTTGCACACAAGTCGGAGCCTGCCGCGGTGTGCCTGCCTCCGGTGCTACGCACGGCATTAGACATTGCATGACTTGATGAGAGCCATGTCAAACGATCAAGGTGGTTAATCGCGTCATTGCGATTCAATATTGCACGTTGGTGCAGCTGGGTCAGCCTGGAAGATATGTGTCTTCTCTGTGCAAAAGTATAAATTATGGCATGGCTGCTCGCAAGCTAAGATGGTGTCAGTAATGTCCAGGCTTACAAGATGTCCCGGGCTTACATGTGTGTTCAACTGCCACGCTTGACTGTAGGCCTGAAAATATTCTTCTCAAAAGCATGGGCAGCGACGAGATCAAGCTGATCGACTTTGGATCGGCCTGCTTTGAGAACCGGGTTGTCTACAGCTACATTCAGAGCAGGTTCTACCGTTCACCAGAGGTGGTTCTAGGCACTAGCTATAACGTGGCAATCGACATGTGGAGTCTGGGCTGCGTGGCAGCAGAGCTGTTTTTGGGTTTGCCGCTCTTTCCAGGTTTGTTGGCAGTGCAAACATGGCAACCGTGATCGGGAGTTGACGGCAGGCTGAAGGCGAAGTGCATGAACTGTTAGTCATCAGTCCACTGTCCTGCCCATGGCAACTGCATACTGTAGATGCACCAGCGTAATTCAAGGGTTGGAACAGCTTAGAGACAGATTGCCAGCTGAGAGTCAGACAAATTCTAGCAACCATTCCCAGTCCACTGCCCTGAGTAGTGCAGCTGCATCCTTACATCTAGACTGTTTGCTTGTCTGATGTGATCTCGCCTGTGCCTCAATCTCGCAGGAGCCAGCGAGCATGATCTCATTGTGCGGATTGTGGAGACCCTGGGCACACCTCCAGCCTGGATCATGGCTGAGGCCAAGCACACAGAACGTTACTTCAAGCGTGTGGCTGTGCTGTCAGCGGGCAGTCAGCACCTGCCCATCACATCCCCCAGCCTCCTAGCCAGCAGCCTGACTAGTGGGGGCCTAGGGCCGTACGACCTTGCTTCCTCAGTGCCCCGCTACCAGCACCAGCATCTGGCTCAGCTGGCGGCGCAGCAGCAGCGACAGGCGGGCGCAGCAGGACAAACGACAGCTAGCTGGGTGCTGTTGTCACAGCCTGAGTTTGAGGCACGCAATGCATGCAAAGCGCCAGTGGGCAAGCGCTACTTCATGCACACGCAGCTGGCTGACATCATTGCTGCTTATCCAATGAGGGCAGGGCTGCAGGTGGGAGGCAAGGCTGGCGGCAGCATGACACTGCTCGTTGCCTGCATTCTTCATCTATGTTCAGTTCAATATGGCCAAATAGGCATGCACCAGCTGCATTCATGTTCATGCTGGCCACTGGCAGTTGGTGTACAGCTAGGTTGCCCGGTCCAGATGTGCATGGGTCCACAGCTGCATGGCCACGTTGCACTGCTTATGGTTGCAAGTGATGTATTACACGGGATATGTTGCTGATGTGTTGCATCAGGATGACGAGGTTGCCATGGAGCGTTTGGCGCGGTCAGCGTTCATAGACTTCCTTCTGGGCGTGCTCGACCTGGACCCCCGCACTCGCTGGACACCGCGACAGGCAGCAGCACACCCCTTCATCACCGGGGCCCCCTTCACCGGGCCGTTCCAGCCGCCCCAGGACATCAAGTCGCCAAGGTCCATGCAGCCAGGTGCAGGCAGCGGTGCAGGGTCCCAACCACACACACCCCATGTGCCGCAGAACCATGCGGGTGGCATGGCTTCTTTGGGCACTGCCATTCCCATGGCTCCACAGCAGCAGGCACACCAGATTGCAGGGGCGGGCGGCGCAGGCTTTGGCATGTCTGCTGCCGCTACTGGCAGTGGCATGCCGCAGGTGTCGCTGCCTGGGTCGTTTCAGACGTCCTTTATCATGGGCACACCCCACAAGCGCTTGGCACTCAATCGTACATCTCCTCTGCCGCTGCAACAGGCAATGCAGCAGCAGCAGCAGGGCGGGAATGTAGTGGCACAGCAGGCGTTGGGCGGCTGGACTGGAAACAGCAGCGGTGGCGGTGCTGTGATAGACACTGGCATGCGGGGCCAGCAGCAGCCCACAAGTTTGGCAGGCATGTCTTCCAACCAGGGTGGCACGATACCGCAGGACGTCTTGCTCGCTCAAGCCGCCATGCTCAGTCCTGCGGAGGCGGCTCATGCTGCAGCTTCCCGCGCGCTGGCACTGGCGGCACTGCAGCAGATTCCACCACAACTACTAGCATCTGGGGTGCGTGGTTGCACATGTTCATAATTTGAGCTGGTGCCTTGTTCTGGTATGCGGTACATCTGCAAATGGCTGTTGGTCGCATCCATTACTACAACTGCAAATTGGTTGATATCGCTGGTGTAGCAGACACGAGCAACATGTGCCATGTACGGTCTGCTTGCTAGCTCTGACAGAGGCGTAGCTGGTATGACTGGCTGATGTGCAGGGTCTTCAAAGCTACGGAGGCATGCCCATCACTGGCCTGCACCTGCAGCAGCAGCCGGCCATCAGTGGTGCCGCCCTGGATACGCAGACAGAGCAGCAGCAGGGGACAATGAACAGCGCACGGCAGGCACTGCAGGGCAGCGCTGGTGGATCCAACATGTCAGGCCCTGGATCTTCGTCTTCCCAGGCTCTGGCAAACATCATGTTGGGTTCTACACCATCCACTCCCCACCTTCCGCAGGCCGCCTTGGGTGGTACATGGTCCATGGGCAATAACACTAGCAGCCATGGCTCTGCCAGCAATGCTCTCAGCCAGCTGGCACTGCAGCAGCAGCTGTCGCAAAGCTTGCTATCAGGCATGATGAGCTCGGCAGACATGCAGAGCATGGCCAACATGGCAGCAATGGTGGCCGTCCGGCAGGCAGCAGCGCAACAGCAGCAACAACAACAGCAGCAACAGCAACAACAGCAGCAGACAGGTCTGGCCATGGGTCTTACGTCCCAGCAGCTGATGTTCTTGCGCCAACAGCAGCAAGCAGTGGCAGCAGCAGTCGCGGCTGGTGGTGGGCAGCTGCATAGTGTTTCAGGTGCTGGCTATGGGCTGGGAGGCAGTGGGGGCGGCGGCTTGGCCTGGGGTCAGGCATCACAGCTACCACAGCAGCCGAGCAGCATGATGTCATGGCCTATGCAGTCCTTGACGGCAGCCCAGGCGGCACAGCAGCAACAGCAGCAGCAACAGCAGCAGCAGTCTGCGGGGCTGATGGCTGGTGCTGGACAAGGCATCTTGCTGGGGAGCATGCCACAGGTAAGGAAACCGTTACCGCTTGTTTTGGGGGGCAATGCAACTGAGTATCAGCCGTTCGTGCACCTGTGTGCCTGTTCGCACTTCTTGCTGTTGTTACGTTATGTGTTTGCACGTGCATGGTGCCTCACCACTGCCTGCTGTTCCCTGTGTCGTCACACCTGTGCAGCCTCAACAACACCAGCACCTCAGCGCAGCGCACATGCGGCGTGCGTCCTACGCCACCATGATGGA